>JAIUZE010005677.1:0-27214 GCA_022085475.1 Heliosperma pusillum
GTAAAAGGTGATTTCTTTATGTGTAAATATTTGAGACACTCACCTATCTACGACTTATGAAAATGTGTCCGCAATCTAATATGGTAAACAATTCAAAACACAAGTCAAAGATCACAATGCACATAGAAAAGAAGCCGGAAAAATAATGAAGAAGGTTTTGGGAAATGGGTGAAAGGTGAACAAACAGTTATGGTCATGTGAAGGTTAGAATGAGCTAGCAACTAACCAATGATAAATGAATACTCAATCCAAACTTTCGATCAACTCCCGAAAGACGAAAAACGAAGCCAGAAGTAACGGATTGGCTTATTACACACGAAACACAAGGGTAAACTCCTTCTATTGATTGGACATTTTGACGAGATACTCACAACTTCTTCTTTTTTCTTTTTTTCTTTCTTTTTTCTTTCTTTTTTCTTTTTTTTCCTTTTTTTTTCTATTTCTTTTTTTTCTTTTCTTTTGAACATCACTTCTTGAATATTTTTCGTTCTCCAAATTCACTTTGTCATTAAGGAACAAAATCTTCTCAAAAGAGCACCCGTACACCATAGTCTAGCTACTAGCTCAAAAGGTAGGCAGTTTTTATATGTAGCTATTATTTTGTGAAGCATTTGTATGAAGGGGCTAATTTTGAGGTGTAATTCAAAGTGAAAAAGGCTTCAAATCTTAGTGAATCATGAATGACTGCAACCTCTATAGAAATGCAAGAGGACCATACGTATGCGTTTTGACATGGGACACAATCACAGGAGAACTACACACACCTAAATGAGACTGGGTATAGATGATACCGCCTAAGGAGTTCTACCTTACAATATATGTAACTTGCCAAATGTCAAGATCAAGCGTACTCATCTATAAATTCATTCCATGCCTACTGTGTACAAGACTTCCCCATGTATGCACAATTCAATGAATATTGAATCATTATGGTTTGAAAGCTCTAAGTTTGGGAAATGTAACATTATAGCATAGTAAACAAGCAAGCAAAGCATGAAAAGCATTCAATTGTGTTCAGAATTTTTTTTTAATTTTCTCAAAAATCTTCTCTTTCTTTTATTCAAAATTTGAAAAATGATTAACTAAAATGCAAAAAGGGAAAATGCAATCCCTCCCCCAAGCTAAACATCACATTGTCCTCAATGTGACCACAAAGACAAAATATGCAACGAGATGCCTAATGGGGAAAAGGAAAAATGAAAGAAGAATGAAGCTTACTACTCAGCGCGGACTCCCCCAAGCTAGTGTTTTGGACTTGACAAGGAAGGTCTTTTTAGATTCTTCAAAAACTCTTTCATCTGCAAAACAAATCCTAATCAACGAAAAAGGGAATACAAAAATAAAAATGCAAAAAGAAAAGGAACACGGGTTGCCTCCCGAGAAGCGCAGACTCCATTCCTTTCTTTGATCATCCTTTATCTTTAAGCTCACTATCATCCAAGCTCATCTTTATAGCGTTCTTTAAATTCTCCATCCATTCCAAGCTTTTCCGGGAATAGCCTCTTCTAGCACTTTTAGCAGTAGTGCTTTTAGTATGCTCACCTGCAAGATAATCAACACTAACCTGTGCCTCCAACGGATCTGCCAGTAAGGATCAAGGCATAGAAGAAACAACAGAAGAGTCATCAACATTAAGCACATAACATGAGTCTTCTAGCACAGGACTCCTAACGGTGGAATTTTTACTAAAGGTCACCTTGTCATCTCCTATATCTAATGTCAACTTCCCATTCTTGACATCGAAAACTGCACCAGTGGTGTGCAAAAAGGGTCTTCCCAAAATGATTGAGAATTGAGAGTCCTCGGCCATGTCAAGTACTAGAAAGTCAACGGGAATGAAAAACTTACCAACTTTGACGGGCACATCTTCTAAAACACACATAGGTTGTTTTAGAGAACGGTCCGCCATTTGCAAAGTAATATTAGTGCATTTCAAAGCACCCATGTTAAGTTTTTCAAACATAGAAAAGGGCATGACACTTACACTAGCATCTAGGTCGCAAAGGGCCTTATCAATGGTATACGTGCCTATAGTGCAAGGAATGGAGTAACTACCAGGGTCCTTAAGTTTTGGTGGAGACTTATTTTGCAAGAGTGCACTACACTCTTCAGTGAAAGCTACTGTCTTCATCTCATTGAAGGATCTCTTCTTTTTGAGGACTTCCTTCATAAACTTGGAATAAGAAGGAACTTGGGCAATCAATTCAATGAAAGGGACTGTTACCTTTAAATTCTTGACGACGTCAAGGAACTTACCATACTTTGCCTCCTCCTTGTGCTTGGTTAATCTTTGGGGAAATGAGACTTTGATCTCAATAGAAATCTCGGGCTCTTTCCCCTTTGACATGGGCACCTTATCTCCAACATCAACAACCACGGGCTCATCATTATGTTTACCACTTCTCGAGGAAATGGCATTTACAGTTTCGTGAGGTTGGTAACATTGTGAAGGTAGCTGCCCTTGCTTTTGGTGGGTATTAGAAGAGGTATATTGGGAAATTTTAGCTTCCAACAATTTGATGGCGGCATCCTTAGCTTGATCGCTCTCTTGGAATTTAGCTATCATGGTGTCTTGCCTTTGAGCCAATTGCAGCATCATGGCTTCAAGCTTACTTACACCATTGTCACTTTGTTGAGATGTAAAGGATTGGATTTGCTCTAGCTTTTGTGTGAGAAGGGCTACTTGAGCTTGTAAAAGCGTCAAAGTGGGGTCCTCTTGCTTAGATTTCGATGGTATGGAGCGGGAATTTCTATATTGAGAATCGTGAATTGCCATGGATTCAATGGTAGTGTGAGCATTTTCAACATTGATTTGATCAAATCTTCCATTGTTAGCGGAATCCAGGATACGACGGGACTCTATATAACACCCATTATAGAATGTGATGGCAAGGAGCCATTTATCTATCCCATGATGAGGACACTCCCTTTGCAAGTCCTTGTACCTCTCCCAGGCTTCATATAGGCTCTCATCATCCCCTTGTTGGAAACCAGTGATTTGACTTCTTAACAAAGCGGTCTTTTCTGGAGGAAAGTACTTTTGGTAGAAGGCAAGAGCTAAACTCTCCCAATCGGTGATACCCAATGTAACCTTATCAAGGCTATGTATCCACAACTTTGCCTTACCCCTCAAAGAAAATGAGAAGAGCATCTCTCTAATTTGCCCTTGGGCGACTCCATTTTGTCTAATAGTGGAGCAATAGTCACAAAAGTTTTGGATGTGAAGGTTGGGATCTTCTGTGGCATTGCCACTAAATTGGCTTCTTTCTATAAGGTTAATGAAGGCAGGTTTGATTTCAAAGTTTTGGGCTTCGATTTGGGGTGTAGCAATACCCCTTGGAAGTGTTTCTGCGGTGGGTTTGGAATGGTCGGAAAGTAGAACCATTTTGTGAAGATTATGATGGAGTGTTGTTTGAAATTCGATTGCTTTTGTGAATGGAGGTGAGAATGGATCTTCTTCTCCTTCGAGGTTAGATAAAATATCCAAGTATTTCTCACGAATATGGTCTAAACTTAAAGTATCAGAAGCTTTTGAGATTTCGTTGAATAGCTTTTTTTTCTCCTACGCAGAGTCCTTTCTAGTTCGGGGTCTAAAAAGATAGAGGTCCCTAGTCTAGAAGATCTGGGCATAAGATTGAAAAGCTAAGATGAAAAATCAAGAGAGGTCTAAAGGAATTTGGGTTCCTAAAGACTTAGATAAAACTAATTGCGATAAAAATCACAAGAAAAAAGAAAACTAAACCGTGCTCTCCGGCAACGGCGCCAAAATTTGATCGTGCTTGTCGCGAGCCCGATACAAAGATAAATTACCCAGACTAGGCTAATAACAATTTAATGTAATTAGGGAAGTAGGGGTCGATCCTCAGGGAGATGGTGTTTCCTATAGAATGTGAAGTGTCTCGCAATTGAGTTTTATCTAACGAATATCTGGGTTTGGGGATTTTGATGTCTAAACTAATATAAAGCATAAATGAAAGCAAAATAAAAACAAATGAAAACAATAAAGCAAGTGATGAAAAGCATCTAGGGAAGTAGGTTCACACATGTAGATTGACATATTAATGAAATTGGATTTGGAACATGCAAATAATTCATTGTGAGTTCGTAAGAATGATGTGTTCATTACAATCATAGATCAGATGGTCTAGCAGGCTTTTTGGGCGATTTACTAGGTCTTAATCTACCATGTCATGCTTTGTCTATTCAATTCACGTATCTCTACTTGGAAAAGAATTCCATTTTAGTCGATGATTTCCGGCCAGAAGTCGTTAACTATCGTTACGATCCAAACATGCATAGACACAACGTTTTAAAGGCACAATTTCTTTATCCAATTATCATCTTTTAATCAATCTAACATGGGTACCCTACACCCTAGAAAGGTGACTACTTACTCATGATAATGTCTAAGTCTAAAATGATATTAACAATGAAAACTAGGATAGACATGTTTATTTGATTTTGACTCTTTATATGGCGATAATAACGACGCTAATTGATAATCTAAGATATGAAATTGCAATTATAACGATACTAAATGAAGCTAAGACAATATGTAAAGAAAATAACAATCAAATGGAAAACGATAAAGACATTAAACAAGGGATAAAACATAAATACTTATATGACGATCAATGACGATAATGATAACAATAATAGAAAATCCTTGCACATAATAAACGATCCACCAATTACAACGCTTGAACCACACAAAGGAGATTACAAGGATGAAATTCTTATTAATCTAAACTAAAGTTTTGATATGAAATGGAAAGAAATAAACTAAGAACTAAAGACTAAAGACTAAAGAAGAAGAAAATGAGAGAAGGGAGGCTAGTTCCCCCTCCTCCTAATCTAAGGAGAAATGTAAGAAGAAGAGAAGAGAAGAGGATTGTAAGATGGATGAGATGATTTGAGAAGAGGGGCTAGAGCATCTATATATAGCATTAGGGTTTCGTGGAGAAGAGGTTGGGCATTAAACACATAGGACAAAAGTAGGAAGTTGTAGCCGTCTTGCTCGGATCAGCACACATCCCCGATCGGGTACACACTTACCCGATCGGGTAAGTTGGCATCTAGAAGTATTTGACTAACGTTTCATCTCCCATTGCTTTGACTTGACTTCCAACATCCCCCTTGACCTCTTGAGTCGGGTTTGTTGATAGGATTTGATGTAAAACGATGAATTCTTTCGCCTAAATGATTGATCTTCCGACAACTACGAAACTGTCTTTGCTTCTTCTCTCTTTCGAATTAGTGAACTTTCTTGAAATGCCTTTGACATGGTCAAGCTTGCATCTTCAAATCGTCGGGTTCTAGGCAAATGCTCGGGAATATAGAAAAAGGGCGTAGAAACGTCACTTTCCTTACAAAACAGGTTAGAACATAGGAATTCGCCTAAAAGACGATATTAGCTCATAAAGTGGCTTAACAAAGCACAAATGACATACAAAACCGAGCTAAATTGGGGGTTAAAACCATACAAATATTCACTTATCAGAATACTTATCCAAACTAGTAATGTTGATACCCCTCAACAAAATGGAAGGGTGGAACGGAAACATTGACATCTCTTGAAGAAGGCTCGTGCCCTTCGTTTTCAATCTGGTCTACCTTTGGGAGGAATGTGTCTTATCCGCCGCTTATTTGATTAATAGAACCCCAATTCGTGTCCTTAATGGTCGAACTCCTTATGAGATTTTGTATGGTTCTAAACCACGTCTTGATGAACTTCGTGTATTAGGGTGCCTGTGTTACGCACATAACAAAGATAGACCCAAAGACAAATTTGGGGAGCGGGGTACAAGGTGTGTTTTTATAGGATATATCAGTTCAGTTCCGTTTAGTTTACTTGAGGTCCATTCATTTTAGTTTAGATATGTCTAGCTCAGATCCATTCACCTCACTTCAGTTCAGTTCGATAAATTTTAGTCCAAAAGACTAAAAACATAAGACGGAGAAAGCATGTACTATTTTAAAAGTGGAAGAAATCAAAATGTTGAATAGGTATCTTTTCTTATGACTATTTTACTTTGTTTTCATTTTTGGTTACTTATTTTGGTCTCATTCATTCCATCATATTTTCATTTTTGGTTACTTATTTTGGTCTCATTCATCCCATCATATTTCATACAACTATTATATTATATATTAGTCAGACAACTAGGGTAAAAAAAAACTATCTTGGCAGTTGGTAATAGAGTCGTTGCCTATTGGCGGTGGTTTCTTATTCTTCCCATATTTGGCTCACAATTCTTCCCTTCATTGTAATTATTCTTGCTATAATTAAGTTAGATGATTACCTTGTATTATGCTAAATATTATCTTATAAATAGATAGGATGTATAACATAATAAACACAATCAATTCAATCAGTTCAATCTCTGATTTCTTCCCTATTCACAATTCTAACATGGTATCAGACTGATTTCTCTGATTTTTGTTTTTCATCATGGTTGAATCAAAAACCGATGATACTCCTATCCCTAAGAAAATGACTCCATATACTCATCTCACCACCGATAATCCTGGTGGAACGATCTCCAAAGTCCTTTTACGCGGTGATATTTACGACTCTTGGGCTCGTGCCCTCCGCCTCTCTTTTCGTGCTAAACAAAAGCTCGGATTTCTTACTGGTGCTATTCCTGAACCGCCATCCACGTGTGAAGAAAACGAGTCATGGTGGGCTGTCAACGCCATGCTAATCAATTGGGTTCTCAATACAATAGACGAAAGTCTCCGTGAAACTATCTCGTTCCATGATCGCGCTAAGGAATTATGGGACGAAATAGAACAACGTTATTCTGTTGGTAATGATGCTAAAATCTATCAACTTGAATTCGCCATTATCGACTGCAAATAATCTGCTACTGAATCTATCATGTCCTACTTCGGTCGTCTCAAAAAATTGTGGGACGATCTTCATCGCTGAACCATTATTCCTTCATGTCCCTCTCCAGGCTGCACTTGCGGGACCACTTTTACCGCTCAACATGACAAAGCACGGGTACGTGTATTCTTAATGGGTCTTCATTCCCGCTTTCATAATACACGGTCAAATATCCTTGGGGTTCAACCCTTGCCTAATCTCAATATATGTTAGCAACACCTCATCCAAGAAGAAGGTATGCATTCTCTGTCACTTTCCCCTGAACCTGCCCCTGCACCTATGGCGTTTGCTGCTCGTGTCAATAACAACCGACCTCAGTCCGGGGGTGGATGGGGGGGTACCTCTCGTCCTTATCGACCAGATTCTGAAAGACCGAAATGTATTGCTTATAAATATATGGGTCACACATGGAAAACCTGTTATCGCGTCACCGGTAAATTCCCCGAAAGGTGGAAACGTTCTCGGGAACGCATCTTTGTTGACATTCTAGACGGCCATCCTGTGGTGCGTCCCACTGCTGCTCCTTCCTCCCACTCCTCTGCTCGTGCTCATGCGGTTTCGGTTCCGCCTTCCACATCCATGGAAGTGTCCTTATCCTCCTTTGATAAAATTGATTTAAATGCTTTAAATCCTTCCGAACTTGATACGCTTAGCCAACTATTGGAAACTCGCAAACCTGCTGCCAATCAACTCAGTGGTATGTCTCCCACTCTATCTTGGATTATTGACAATGGAGCCTCCCATCACATGTCGGGAAATTTGGCTCATTTCACTAATATCGTTACTATTAACTCTTGTTCGGTCGGTCTACCTAATGGCGATCTGACCATTGCCACTAAAAGTGGCGACATTATTTTGTCACCTAATCTTACCCTTAAAAATGTACTGTATGTTCAAGACTTGCATTGCCATCTCATTTTCGTGTCTACCTTATTACTTGATTCTCGTCTCACAATTCAATTTGCACATAAACTTTGTTTGATTCAGGACCATATCTCGAGGATAGTGATTTGTGTGGGTGAGCAATGTGACGGTCTCTACTACCTCCGGGATGTTTGGGATGGTCATGCTCGCGTCAATACCGTCACCTCGATCTCTTCCATAGAACTTTGGCATCGAAGGTTGGGTCATCCCTCTTCGAATATTACTAGTTATTTACCCCATTTTACTAATAAATCTCACAAACATGGAACTTTTGATAGTCGTACTTGTGATATTTGCCTTCGTGCAAAACAAACTCGTGCAAATTTTCATTTAAGTATTTCTCGTGCTAGCTCTAGTTTTGATTTAATACATTGGGATATTTGGGGTCCGTACTCCCCTAATAAATCGTGTGGTTCTCGTTTTTTCTTAACTATTGTCGACGACTTCTCTCGTTCCGTATGGGTCTATCTTATGCAAACTAAGGGTCTTGCCCGTCAAAAATTACTCCATTTTATTTCTATGGTTGAACGACAATTCGATAAAAAGATTAAAATAATTAGAAGCGATAATGGTGCTGAATTCACTAGTCTAACTTCATATTTCAATGAAAATGGCATCTTGTTTCAAACTTCTAATATTGACACCCCTCAACAAAATGGTCGAGTCGAGCGTAAACATCGCCATATTTTAAATGTTGCCCGTGCTATTCTTTTCCAAGCTCACTTACCCATCATGTTTTGGGATGAATGCGTATTATGGGCCGTTCATCTTATCAATCGAACCCCATCTACTATACTTCATGGTAAAAGCCCCTATGAGGCTCTCTTCTCAAAACCCCCGTATATGGACAATCTTAAAATCTTTGGTTGTCTTTGCTATGCTCGTAATATTAATCGTCATAAAAATAAATTTGCATCTCGTAGTAGAAAATGTGTTTTTCTTGGCTATTCATTTGGAAAGAAAGGTTGGTGTGTCTATGACTTAGACACGGGACAATAGTTTGAATCTCGTGATGTTGTGTTCATTGAAACTGTTTTCCCTTATCAACACCTTTATTCTCATGAGACTCGTGGGCCGACTGATACTGATACATCTACTATCCTTGTCGAACCCTTTGTCCTCGACCTATCAGCCACAACACCATCAACCACGACACCTACTGAGCCCCCCTTGCTTCCTCCACCGCGGTTCCCCACTCCCCTGCCTCCGACCATGTTTCATCTCCTTCCTCCACCTCTCAGCAGTCCCCCACTCCCCCACAGTCTCCTGCCCGTGACTCTGCCTCCCCGAGTTTACCAGCGACCCCTCCCTCACACTCCCCTGCTCGCGACTCTGCATCTTTGCATACAACAGAGACAGCTCCATTACCACCTCCTGATCTAGGTAGTGGCTATCGAACCAAATTCCCTAGCACTCGTCTTAAAGGCTTTGTCACTAATACTATTCATACCGTCTCACTTCCCCTTCCAGGTACTCCATTCCCTATTTCTAATTATATTTCTTACATCAATTTTTCCTCTCCTCACCGGATTTTTTTAACGGTCGTCACCAAAGGTCACGAGCCTAGGAATTTTTCTGATGCAATGCAGGATCCTCAATGGCGTCAAGCCATAAAACTAGAACTCGATGCACTTGCGAAGAATAGCACATGGACTCTCACTACTCTCCCTCTGCATAAGAAAGCTATTGGATGTAAGTGGGTATTCAAAATAAAATATCATGTTGATGGTTCAATTGAAAGACACAAAGCTCGTCTAGTTATTATGGGAAATCGTCAAATTGAAGGTGTGGACTACACTGAAACCTTTGCCCCTACCGTGAAATTAGTCACTGTTCGTACTCTTCTCGCCATCGCTGCCGCTAAAAATTGGGAGCTTCACCAAATGGACGTGCACAACGCGTTCCTCCATGGCGATCTTTCTGAAGAAGTCTATATGAAACTTCCCCCCGGATTCACTCATACTTCCTCCAGTACGGTTTGTCGGCTTCGCAAATCCCTTTATGGTCTCAAGCAAGCCCCTCGTTGTTGGTATGTTAAACTCGCTTCCGCCCTCAAAACTTATGGTTTTCACCAAAACCCGTATGATCACTCTCTTTTCTCTCGCACAACCAAGATTAGCGAGATTCATGTTCTTATCTATGTCGACGATCTTGTCATATGTGGAACTCCTTCCTCTGCCATCCTCGAGTTCAAGGCTTATTTAAAAACGTGTTTTCACATGAAAGATCTCGGTCCCCTAAAGTATTTCCTCGGCATTGAAGTCGCACGCAATAAAACGGGTATTTTTCTCTCTCAACGCAAATATGTGTTAGACATCTTGGAAGAAACATGACTTATTGGTGCCCGTCCAGCCTCGGTTCCTATTGAACCCAACCACAGCCTTGCCCTCGCCACTGGTTCTCCCATGCCCGATCCTCAACCATATCGTCGTTTGGTTGGCCTCCTTGTCTATCTAACGATTACTCGTCCTGAACTTACTTACAATGTCCATACTTTGGCCCAATTTCTCTCACAACCACAGACCGCGCACTGGCAAGCTGCTCTTCAAGTCGTGCGATACTTAAAAAATAGCCCGGGTCAAGGGCTCCTCGGCCTTCTTATCTTCGTGCCAATTGTAATCTCCGTCTTACTGCGTATTGTGACGCCGACTGGGCTAGTTGTCCTCTATCCCGTCGCTCTCTTACCGCCTACCTCATTTACCTTGGCTCATCTCCTATTTTTTGGAAAACTAAAAAGCAAACCACGGTCTCTCGCTCTTCCGCCGAAGCCGAGTATCGATCCATGGCATATACCACTTGCGAACTCAAATGGCTCCGTGGTCTGCTCATGTCCCTTGGTGTGCCACACTCCTCACCTATTTCGCTCCTCAGTGACAGTCAATCCGCTCTCCACCTAGCCCGCAACCCGGTCTTTCACGAAAGAACTAAACACATTGAAGTTGATTGCCATTTTGTTCGGGACGAAATTTTAAAGAAGACTATCGAACCAAGCTACGTGCATACAAAAGCTCAACCCGCCGATCTTTTTACTAAGGCCCTTGGCCGCACCGCATTTGATGATATCATCTCCAAGCTGGGCGTTTCGTCCCTCCACGCTCCACCTTGAGGGGGGGTAATAGAGCCGTTGCCTATTGGCAGTGGTTTCTTATACTTCCCATATTTGGCTCACAATTCTTCCCTTCATTGTAATTATTCTTGCTGTAATTAGGTTAGTTGATTACCTTGTATTATGCTAAATATTATCTTATAAATAGATAGGATGTATAACATAATAAACACAATCAATTCAATCAGTTCAATCTCTGATTTCTTCCCTATTCACAATTCTAACAGTTGGCACTAATATATTACTATGTGATTGTAAAAAAAAATTAATTGCTAGGTTCGAGCCTGCTTGTCACACACCTTTCATCATCCCCATGAATAATCATCATCCTCCTATTTGCAAATGCCCTTTAGTTTTCTTGAATATAATAAAGCTAAGGGACCTATCGAACCCGTGCATTATTCCATTTTGTACCAAAATGCAAATACAAAAGACGAACCAAAAAGCAAAAAGAGTAGCACTTTGTACAAAGGAAAGATCACTTGATTGGTAAAACGGATGACACGTTAAGAATGATTTGCCAACACTTTTTGTACATACAAAAAGTTACCTAGGATTAACTGTGAAGCAAGTTAGCTAACCAACAACTAACATTTAAGACGGGTCAAGCCCCCTCACAAAGAGAAAGTGAAGGGCAAGTGGGGGCTTCATTTACCCCCCACTTACCCCCACTTGGTCTTTTTAAGAAGTGCTTGACCAATTTTAAGCTTAAGATGGGTTACCCCGTCTTAAATGAGAATTTGTGTTACGAAAAACTCGGTGGCTGGGAATATTTTTATCACGTACAAATGTATAATCATATACACCTTGAAAGTGGGTGTTTTTTTTTTTTTTTTTTTCACAAGAATTAAAGAAATAAATTTGGAACACATAAAATACATTACTGCACGTGTAATTGCTTTTACACCGCACAAAACTTACCAAATAAGAAAAAAGGGAACAAAAGGAGACTTGAATGAAAAGGAAAATAGGGAACACTAAGATGGATACTATCTGTTTCAAAATTTAAGATAAGTCAAATACTATCACATGATGTTTAATAAAGACAAAAATTTTAGTATTTTGTAGGCAATAAGTGAGGTGATTCGATATCTATTTGACCCGTCTTAAGATTAAGACGGATAATGCTCATCTTAAATGAGGCTGGTAATGTGGCCTTAGTGGGTAAATGTGTGGAATTTATGCTGCTGTGATATCAATTTTTATAAGGATTAATAGCGTGTTGTGAAGGTGTTGTGATTGAGACCAATGTTATAAGGTGTTTGTATAAGGACCAATGTTATGATTAGTCCTCATCTTAAGGTTAAGACGGATAATGTTCATCTACTGTTTTGTCATGCAGCTTAGAGACTTAGAGAAGTAACAAAATCCTTTAAACATTATCCTCTCTTCCGGCAAGTCATGTTTGGCTTCGACGATGGGGGCAAACAAGCCACAACGAAAATCGATTGGATTATTGACGCAGGGGGCGTCCAATCATATGACAGGTAATATAGCATGTTTGACCGACATATTAACAATTCCACCACGTCATATTGGTCTTCTCGATTGGCTACAAGTCGCGGTAACAATGATGGAGACTATGACCATGTTCTTTTAGACTTAAAGTCACCTCCTTAAGTTCATTTCAGCTCCTATAAGTTCAGTTCAGAAAAGTTCAGCAAAATTAAGTTCAGTTCAACTCCTATAAGTTCAGTTCAGCTCAGCTCTTATAAGTTCAGCTCATAAAATTTGACAACTTTAAGTTAACTTATATTAAATTATTTATGTTAGAATTGTTAAAAACTTATTAATTAAAATTAACATGATTTATAAAATAAGACAATCCCGTAAGACGATTCACTATTATATGTGAAATAAGCTATTCATTTAATGCTAATATATGAGTTGTCTGTTCATATAATAGGATTATCTCACATTGTGAGACCGTTTCACGTTATTTATTGTAGAATTAACTAGTTATATAACATTTGTTTATTTATGCTTCAAGTTTTGATGGTTATTTTATAATTAGCATCCTAGAATTTTTTAAACAACACTAATCTTTGAGTTCGATGTACAACTATATTTATTAGGACAAATATTATTTGGCAAGAAAGATGAGATGAAAAAGAAAGAGAAGAGGAAAAGAATTAAATGAAAATAGATGATTTTTTTTACACCATAATATATATATAAAGAGAAAATTCTATTATCTTATTTTGTATTTTACACCATATTTTTTTTATCAATAATATCCTTAACAAGTGTAATAATAATATTAATAAAGTTAAGTTAATTTCATATCATATAAGTTCAGTTCATAAAAGTTCAGCTCATATAAGTTCAGTTCAGAAAAGTCCAGCTCCTATAAGTCCAGCTCTTATAAGTTTAGTTCCTAATTTCCTATAAGTTCTAAAAGTTCAACTCCTATAAGTTCAGTTAAGAAAAGTTAAGATTCTATAAGTTCAGTTCAGAAAAGTTAAGCAAAATTCAGTTCAAGTGAACATAATCTTTGTGTCTCACTAATTGCATTATTCTTTGGCGTGTTTTTTTGTGCATTGCAACTTAGTTTCTCTCTCGGTTTAAATGCTAAATCCATTTTTTTTCTTCAACTTGCTAAAGATCCATGTTCTATATATACATGACCCTACCTCGACGAAGATAATTGGAGTAGGTGAGCTACGATATGGACTCTATTTCTTCCATCAGGCCGTGGCGTCTTCAGTGGTAAATCACGTGAGCACCTCTAACTCTTTTGATCTCTGACATCGACGTCTCGACCTCTCGGGCACCCGACACAGAAATTTGATAAGTCTGTACATCTGGCTAGTCATCTTAGTGCAAATACAAATCGAGGGTGTGATGTTTGTCACCTTGCTAAGCAGCATAGACACGGTTTTGAGATACAATCCTCAAAGTGTTCCATTTCTGTAATTGTAGAATTTCCCCCTAGCCTTTTAGTACGAGATAACATAGTATTAAAGTCCCCAACCCATAACCAGGGTTCATTACAGCCACCATAAATAACTTTCAGAATAACCCACAATTCCAAGTTCATTCACTCCATTATACTTATCATCACTTTTTGACATAACCAACATATGGTGTTGAGACCAATTCTAGCTTAGTATGTTGATGATGCCTTATGACAAATGAGTCTTATTTGTTTATTTAATGTGTGCCTCTTTGAGTTTTAATCTTATAGTAATGGAATGCTCCATGTGCTAATCAAGATGTCCAAGAATGATCAAGATGAAGATTGTCTTTGTTAATATCATAATGTTGTAAGAAGAAATCATTGAACTTGATACATGTCTTTGTACTTCAAAACTAACAGTGACATGTCACTGTGGTTTCTGGCTCTTAAGTATTTCGAAATTACTTAACTCTTGAAAATTGCTTTCAAAATCTTTAGTCAACATTTTTGCCTTGCTGAAATTTCTGAGTTGATTCTTATAATTGAAAGGTAGTTTTTGTTGTCTTGGAGAAGAAGACACTTGCTAAAAATGGTGGCTTACTTTTGATATAATTGGTAATGTTTATGGTCCCCATAAACATCACCATTTATAGTCTTTCTTGCAAAATAACCTAACCTATTTTTGTCTAATAAGTTGGCTGATTGTCCTTCTTGCATAAGGAGCCACGGCTTTGGCTGCCTCTCTCTTGGCACTTTAATTGTTGTTCAAGCTTCAACTTTTGTATTATTTTTATTGTAAGGTACACTATATCTTACACTATAAATACTACACTCATTTCACTTGAACAAGCAAGCAACAACAAAACATTTTCAAGCTTAAAAGACTTTGAGTTTTAATCTAGTAAACTATCTTTGCAAAAATCATTTAACATTTCATATTTAATTGTTTTGCAAAATATTTTCTTAAGTCTTTTAAAAGAGCTAGTTCGTTGCAACAAAACATGTATTGTGTTCAATGATCTCGTGTTAGTACTTAATCGTTTTCTCCACCGTTCATTTTGTGAACATTTTGAGAAACACAAGTCTTGTAACAAACGAGTAGAACAAGTCTTAAGATAGAGTTATCTTGAGCAACTAGCAACTCGAAAGAGTTGGGGAAGTCTTGGTGCGGAGTAGCATTGAGCAAATAGCAACCGGAGTAGGTTGGGGAGTTGTTTTATTATTCGGGGTCTTTGTTTGTATGAGTTTACTTCAAAGATGATTAATAAGATAACATTGGATGTAGGTCGCGGAGTAGTGACCGAACCAATTTAAAAAACATCCTTGAGTTTTGTCTATTTTCGTTTTTAATATTTCCTCTGCATTCTGATTTCACTGTTGATTCCACTGTGACATTTACTGGCTGAATCGTAGTTAAATACTTCTAACTTTCTAGTTCTAAGTATAAACTTCTCCTTTCATCTAAGTAGTGTCTTAGTGATCTAATAGCTTTTTAAAGAAGCTTTAATTAAGCTTAAAATTTTAAATAGACACCTAATTCACCCCCTCCCCCTCTTAGGTGATCTCGCCCTTGACTCTTCAATTGGTATTAGAGCCTTGTGCTCTTGATATTGGTTAATTACCAAAGAGTTGATCCTATAGTCATGGACGGGAAACATACTAAGTATCCCATATTCAAAGGGGATAGCTACTCATGGTGGAAACATCGTATGGAGCACTATGTCAAAAGCACAGATTATGAATGTTGGATCATAATTCAAAAAGGTCCCCTTACTATAACGGTCACTAATGCTGATGGCACTATTTCCGTAAAAAGTGAGGATAAGTATGTTGAGGCTGATTATCGCAAAGTCGAGAAAAATTCTAAAGCCATGTCCATTCTTCAATATGGCATAGGTGAACAAAAGATTAACCGGATTTCCGGATGTACCTCGGCAAAAGAAATTTGGGACACCTTAAGCCTTGCTTATGAGGGAACGTCTCAAGTTAAGAAGTATCGTATTGACCTTCTCATGCAACAATATGAGATGTTTAATATGAAACGTGACGAGTCAATAAATGATCTTTCTTCTCGCTTTTCTAGTATTGTCAATGAACTTAAGAGTCTTGGTCGTAATTTCGAATCCGAGGATATAGTCCGAAAGATCCTTCGGAGCCTAAGTGACAAATGGCAACCGAAGGTGACGGCTATTGAGGAAGCCAAAGATTTATCCACATTAACCCTCAATGAGCTAATGGGCTCACTCATGGCTCATGAGTTAACTCTCATGAAGCGTGCGGGTGAATCATCTAAAGCTAGAGGACTCGCACTCAAATCTACCTCAAGTGATGAGGATGAAGATGGAGATGACGAGCGAGCCATGTACTCAAAAAATATGGCGGATATAATCAATGGTCATCAACATAAAAAGTTCAACAATTCTAGTAAGAAACGGTTCTTTAAGAAAAAACCCTCTTCCACAGTCTCATGTTTTAAATGTGGTGAAAAAGGCCATCTTATCAAAGATTGTCCTAAGTGGAATGAGTTCAAATCAAAAGACAAACGTGATTTTGCAAAGAAAGAATACAAACACAAAGTCATATCTGCAATCTGGGGTATGTCTGATTCCGAGGAAGAAGAGTCTTCCGGGGAAGAATTGGATGCCAAAGTTTGCATGACAACTCGTCTAAAACTTGATGTTCCCGAGTCTTCAAAGAGAGTGTCCGCAAAATGTCTCATGGCACATTCCGATGATTCTGATCATGATTCCGATGATGAGGTAAATAATCTCAAGACAAAGGTTAGATCCTTTTCCAAAGAAAAAGTTTGTTTAATGCTCGACGATCTACTTGACAAATGTCGTGAAAAGAATGAAAAACTTGAAGCTATGCAAACTCAAATTGAGGACATAGCCGAAGAAAATGTTTGTCTTAAAGATTGTCTCGATGAGTTAGAACAGAGTAACATCATACCTTCTCTCAAAAGGGAAGTCAAGAGATTAAAGAAAGAGAATGCAATTCTTATTGAAGAGGTCAATCTGTCCAATGTCACAGTGAACTCCACTGTGACATCTGCTGGTCAAACTGAAAACGAGTCACTAATTCGACAAGTTGATAAATTAATTATTGAACGTGACTCTCTGCTGAATAACCTCACCTCATGTCAGAACCATGTTAAAAATCTTGAAGAAATCTATGAGAAATTAGTAGATAAGAACAATCATGCTAAAATTGCTTTTGACAAAGTAGGACATCTAAATCTTGACCTTCTTGCTAAAGTTGAAAACTTGAATAAAGAGTTAGTAGTTGCAAAAGAGTTTTACAAGAAATGGGAAGGAAGCCAAACTGTTTTAGACTTTCTTACAAGTCAATCTAAAAATGCTGAAAAGAAAGTTGGACTCGGTTTCAAGCACAACAACGTTCATTGTTGCGTTCGAAACCAAGACCCAAGCAAAACCGATTTTAGAAGAAGAAAGTACGCTGGCCTTTCCGAGTATATAATTTGCAATTATTGTGGCAAGACCGGTCATGTGTTTAATGGTTGTGCTAAGAGATGGAATGACATTAATAAGAACATCAAAGTGGTTAAAAAGATGTGGATCCGAAAAGACTTGATTAATAATGTGATTCACAAAAAGGGGCCCAAATTCATTTGGGTTCCTAAACTAAAAGTTTGATTTCTTATAGGCATTAGTAAGAGGCCGCAACAATTGGTACTTGGATAGTGGATGTTCTCGTCATATGACGGGAAGTGAAAGCCAATTTCTCTCATTACAAGCCTACAAAGGTGGCACCGTGACGTTTGGCGATAATAAGAAAGGTGAAATTGTTGCAATCGGGAAGGTTGGTAAGTCATCGTCACATTGTGTCGACAAAGTGTTGCTTGTCAAAGGTTTGAAGCATAATCTTCTTAGCATATCTCAATTGTGCGATAATGGTAATATTGTTGAGTTTTGTGCTAGTAAATGCCGTGTACTAGATGGAAATACAAGGGAAGTTATCTTGGAAGGAAAACGTGTTAGAGATGTTTACTTGACTAATCTTTGTGTCTTGCCAAGTCAAACATTATCTTGTATGAGCGCTTTAAAGAACGACTCATGGCTTTGGCATAAAAGATTAGGTCATGTAAATGCTAGAACATTGAACACTCTTAGAAAACTCGATCTAGTAAATGGCATTCCTAACATGAAATTCGATCTTAATAAATTGTGTGAAGATTGTGCAAAAGGAAAACAAGTTCGATCCTCCTTTAAATCCAAAAAATTTGTTAGTACTTCAAAACCTCTTGAACTTCTTCATATTGATTTGTGTGGTCCTATGCGTATAAGAAGTAGAGGTGGTAGTCGTTTTTTGTGTGTGATTGTTGATGATTTTTCACGTTATGTTTGGCTACTTTTCTTAAGTACTAAAGATGAAGCGTTTGATGAATTCTTAATTTGGTTAAAAAAGGTCGAAAATAAATTTGATAAAAAGCTCATTTCATTGAGATCCGATCATGGAACCGAATTTGAAAATTCATCATTCGAAGCTTATTGTGATGAACACGGTATTAGCCATAACTTTTCTGCACGTGCTACACCTCAACAAAATGGGGTTGTGGAGCGTATGAATCGTACTCTTGAAAACATGGCTAGGACTATGCTCATTAGTAGTAAAGTGCCAAAAGGTTTTTGGGCAGAAGCCGTCAACACATCATGCCATATTTATAACCGAATTATGATTCGTAAAATGCTAAACAAAACTCCCTATGAATTGCTACGTGGTAGAAAACCAAATATTGCCTACTTTAGATGCTTTGGAAGCAAATGTTTTGTTCACAATAATGGCAAAGACAATTTGGGTAAATTTGATGCTCGTAGTGATGAGGCGGTTTTTGTTGGCTATTCGGATCGTAGTAAAGCTTATAAAGTTTACAATAAACGAACTATGAAAATGGAAGAAAGTGTACATGTCATTTTTGATGAGTCAAATCTTTTTCACTCTAATGAACAGGAAGAGGATGATGAAGATGAGGACTTTGAGCTTGGAATGATTCGACATGACATGGATGGAGTACATAACGAGGAAGAGACCATTTCACAGTTGAATCCACTGTTAAATGGAGAGACAGGTCAAAATTCAGGGGGAATGAATCCACTTTCTGACCAAAATGAGGCTAGTACATCCAGGGGGAATGGGGAACCACATGAACTTAATGAACAACCAGAAACGAACCCCCATTCAAACTCACCAAATGAACCAGATGTCACTGTGGAACCCACTGTGACATCAGAACCCGAAAATGCCTCAAGCTCACAAATCATACCTAGAAAGTGGAAGCACCAATCATCTCACCCCCTATCAAACTTAACCAGTGACCTGAACTCGGGAAGAAAGACAAGAGCATCCCTCAATGATTTCTTTGCATTTCATGCGTTCCTTTCACAAACCGAACCAACAAATATCACCATGGCCCTTGAAGATGCAAATTGGGTGATAGAGATGCAAGAGGAACTTAATCAATTCAAGAGGAATGAGGTATGGCATCTTGTCCCTAGACCATCTGGTGTGACCGTAATTGGTACCAAATGGGTCTTTCGCAATAAGCTTGATGATTCGGGTAATATCGTAAGGAATAAAGCTAGACTAGTGGTGCAAGGATTTAAACAACAAGAAGGTATTGATTACAATGAAACCTTCGCACCGGTAGCTAGACTTGAAGCCATACGTATGTTAATAGCTTTTGCGGCTCACAAAGGTATTAAACTTTTTCAAATGGATGTCAAAACAGCTTTTCTAAATGGTTATTTAGAAGAGGAAGTCTTTGTTGAGCAACCACCGGGCTTTATGGATAATGATTTTCCAAACCATGTTTTTAAATTGGACAAAGCACTTTATGGGTTAAAACAAGCTCCAAGAGCTTGGTATGATCGCTTGTCCAAGTTTCTTTTAGAAAATGGTTTTGTGCGTGGATCGGTTGATAAACATTATTCATAAAGTCACAGTGCAATGAACTGTTAATTGTGCAGATTTATGTCGATGACATTATTTTTGGTGCTACTAATGAACTTCTTTATTTGTACTTTTCGGAACTAATGAAATCTGAGTTTGAAATGAGTATGATGGGAGAACTAGGCTTCTTCCTTGGACTACAAATCAAGCAAACTCAAGATGGAGTGATGATTCATCAACAAAAGTACATAAAGGAGATGCTAAGTAAGTTCGGAATGACTAACTCGAAACCATACTCAACACCTATGGTATCATCCATTAAGCTTGACAAAGATGAGAATGGTAAGAAAGTAGATGAAACGATGTATCGAGGTATGATCGGTTCATTACTTTATTTAACTGCAAGTCGTCCGGATATATTGTTTAGTGTATGTTTGTGTGCTCGTTTCCAAGCTAGTCCTAGAGAATCGCACTTCATTGCCGTCAAAAGAATTCTTAGGTACTTAGTTGGAACGCAAACATTGTATCTATGGTATCCCTCACATTGTCCTTTTGATCTTTTAGGGTTCTCGGATGCGGATTACGCCGGAAGCATCGTTGATAGAAAGAGCACGTCCGGAATTGCAACCTTCTTGGGTCCTTGTTTAATTTCATGGGCTTCAAAGAAACAAAACACCGTCGCTCTTTCCACCGCCGAAAGCGAGTATGTAAGTGCCGCATTGTGTTGCGCGCAAATTCTATGGGTTCGACAACAATTGAAAGACTATGGTATTGTATTCGATTCCACTCCTATTTTTTGCGATAATACAAGTGCCATTAATATTTCTAAGAACCCGATACAACATTCAAGGACCAAACACATCGACATTAGACATCATTTTTTACGTGATCATGTGGAAAAAGGTCAAATTCGTCTTAACTTTTGTAGAACCGAAAATCAAATTGCCGATATTTTTACAAAACCGCTTGAAAGAGAACAATTCGTAAAACTTCGGTTGGAAATTGGTTTATTGAGTTGCACGTAAATCTAAGAGTAGACGACTTTCCTCCATGTTTGACTAGAGTGGCTGACTTTTCCTATTGTGTACAAACGTGAAATGTGTGTGTTTTGCCTATCATGTTTACTTGTTCATTAACATGTATTATCTTGTGTGTAATAGCATTATTTGCATAGAGCCAACAAATAACACTTCAAAAAATCAAATCATTATTCCTCTTTTCCCATGCAAGCCGTTTTTCCCATCAAGACTAATCCTTTTTTGAGTCTACCTATTGTTAGCTACACCTCACTCTTTACCCAATCAATTAAATGCTCTTACTATTCACACTTTCCACATCATTTATTCTTATTCAATTTATATTATTATGAATTCACTCTTTAGTTTTAAATGGTTCAAATTTTTTCAACTCTCCAACTTCTTCACCAAAACCGTCTCCTCTCTCCCCACTATTTCCCTAGCACTTACTATCAAAATCATGCCTCCTAAAACTAGAATGCCAAGAAAAGTTCAGGAAGCTCTAGCATCTTACAAACCCAAACCCACACCAAAATTTCCCACTGCTAAATCTTCCAAACCAAATCAAATGAAATCACCCAAATCTGCCGCACCGGATTCCGTCACAGCCGTGCCATCCCGAAGGTTCTCCACCAGAGTCACTCAGAAAATCACCTTGGATGAGCAACATGCACCTGATTTTGTACATGATATTGTTAGTTCTAAAGAAATTGGTGAAGTTGATGATGATGGAAATCCCATCTTCATTGAAATAAGACAAGATGTTAGCAAGGAAATTGAGAAAGGGAAAGAAACAGACAAGGGGGCAGAGGAAATAACGTCGGGAAGGAACTCCGAAAAGGGTGCAGAAACCGAGGCCGACGGAGAGAAAAGAGAAAAGAGTGAAACAAAAATGAGCGAAAAAAATAGAGAGGAAAAGTCAGAAAAAATTGGAAGTGAAAAAGAAAGAAGTGATGATGAAATGGTAATTGGAAAAAGGCTGAGAAAAAGAAGAGCAAAGAAGCGAATCGATTTGAGTGAGGAAGAAGAACAAGAGTTGAATGACATATTCAATGATGATGAATTGTTCGGTAATGAGCCAAAATCCAAAGCCAAAAAGCGAGGTGTGAAATTAGGGAAAAGAAAACTTGATGAAATTGTTGTTGTTGAAGGTGTTACTATGAGTGGTCCGTTGGTTGTTGTTGAACAAACACTTGATGAAAACAAGTCCAAGGCATTAACTATCATCCGAAGTGTCGCGGTTCCGAAAACCGTTCTTGATACTTGCAAACTCGTTATCCGGGGAAACTTTCAGTCGGGACGCCGCTATGAACATGATTGGTATGACTCGTCTCCTGCTTTTGATTTTTTTAAAGATGCCATCATAGCTCAAAAATGGAAAGCCCATCTTAATTCCCACTGTCGGGTTTATTTAGCGGAATTAGTGCAATTTTATGCCACGGTCAATGTAGACTTGGCATTAGGGAAACTGACCGCTACTATCAACAACAAACCTTTGGTTCTCACTATTCAGAGTGTAGGTGATTTGCTAGACGTACCTATTGATGGGCTGTCTTTATTCCCTAAAAATGGGTGGCCGACTATAGATGGTATCTCCTCCTTGACTGTCACAAAATTTCTACAACCCAAAGCCACATCCACCACCACCATCTCGGCCAGTGACCTGAAAATACAACACAAATTCTTTTTCAATCTCATATACCGTACTTTGTTGCCTTGTATTGACAGCCGTGGTCATTGCTCCATTTTAGACATGTGGTTGTTGTACCATCTTGCGAATCATCTTCCTATAAACCTCCCTGCTCTCATGTTCTTTCACATTGACCACTTAGCCAAACTGATTAAGGTTGGTAAGGTTGAGAGCACCACGGTTTTAGCCTATGGTATGTGGATCTCTTCAATGTTTGAAGTGCTTGATCTTGTTGACTCCACAAGCTTTGGTGTTGATAATCTATGTGATGTAATGGACTCGGGTATGTTGTCCCGAATGTGCTTGGAAATCAAAAATGGGAAGCTTGTATCAAAGTATGGAGGGAAAAGGAGACTCTCCTCTACATCTCAATCCGGGCCGTCATTTTCACTTGATCCGGTAACCAAGGAGCTTAAAGAGCTTAAAAGTATGGTGAGTTTTCTCATAAATGAGATGGCGGGTCTCCGCAAAGAAGTGGTAGAATTGAAATCGGAAAATACGATCTTGAAGACTATACTCACCGACCTATCTAAAGCCGGGAAATCCGATGATGGGGAAAATGATGAGGACGATGAAATGTCCTAAAACTCTCGGCCTTGCCTTCTTCTACCCGCCTCTTTTGCCTATCTAAGCCTTTCATCTTTTTGCTCTTGGCTTTATGTTTATTTTGCTCGTCACATGCTAGATAGTATTTTGTGTTAATTTGCTTGAACAATGTGGTTTGTAAACTAACTCTTTTACTTTGTTGCATTTGGATATTGTTCTTCCCTTGATGATGTCAAGAGGGGGAAGTCGTTAAAATTGTGTGCGTGTGTGATTCAATGACTCTTAGGCTTGCGTTCACCGTAAATTTATTAGCTCTACGATTTGAATTTCTACTTAAGTTAGTATTGACTTGACCATAGACCCTTGATCATGTAATGCATCTTGTTTGATCTTGATTACACTTGCTTAAACCGTCATTGGACTTAGGGGGAAAAGACACATTCAATTTTATTTGTCTTGCCATCATCAAAGGGGGAAATTGTTGAGACCAATTCTAGCTTAGTATGTTGATGATGCCTTATGACAAATGAGTCTTATTTGTTTATTTAATGTGTGCCTCTTTGAGTTTTAATCTTATAGTAATGGAATGCTCCATGTGCTAATCAAGATGTCCAAGAATGATCAAGATGAAGATTGTCTTTGTTAATATCATAATGTTGTAAGAAGAAATCATTGAACTTGATACATGTCTTTGTACTTCAAAACTAACAGTGACATGTCACTGTGGTTTCTGGCTCTTAAGTATTTCGAAATTACTTAACTCTTGAAAATTGCTTTCAAAATCGTTAATCAACATTTTTGCCTTGCTGAAATTTCTGATTTGATTATTATAATTGAAAGGTAGTTTTTGTTGTCTTGGAGAAGAAGACACTTGCTAAAAATGGTTACTTACTTTTGCTATAATTGGTAATGTTTATGGTCCCCATAAACATCACCATTTATGGTCTTTCTTGTAAAATAACCTAACCTATTTTTGTCTAAAAAATTGGCTGATTGTCCTTCTTGCATAAGGAGCCACGGCTTTGGCTGCTTCTCCCTTGGCACTTTAATTGTTGTTCAAGCTTCAACTTTTGTATTATTTTTATTATAAGGTACACTATCTTACACTATAAATACTACACTCATTTCACTTGAACAAGTAAGCAACAACAAAACATTTTCAAGCTTAAAAGACTTTGAGTTTTAATCTAGTAAACTATCTTTGCAAAAAAACATTTAACATTTCATATTTAATTGTTTTGCAAAATATTTTTCTTAAGTCTTTTAAAAGAGCTAGTTCGTTGCAACAAAACATGTATTGTGTTCAATGATCTCGTGTTAGTACTTAATCGTTTTCTCCACCGTTCATTTTGTGAACATTTTTGAGAAACACAAGTCTTGTAACAAACGAGTAGAACAAGTCTAAAGATAGAGCTATCTTGAGCAACTAGCAACTCGAAAGAGTTGGGGAAGTCTTGGTGCGGAGTAGCATTGAGCAAATAGCAACCGGAGTAGGTTGGGGAGTTGTTTTATTATTCGGGGTCTTTGTTTGTATGAGTTTACTTCAAAGATGATTAATAAGATAACATTGGATGTAGGTCGCGGAGTAGTGACCGAACCAATTTAAAAAACATCCTTGAGTTTTGTCTATTTTCGTTTTTAATATTTCCGCTGCATTCTGATTTCACTGTTGATTCCACTGTGACATTTACTGGCTGAATCGTAGTTAAATACTTCTAACTTTCTAGTTCTAAGTATAAACTTCTCCTTTCATCTAAGTAGTGTCTTAGTGATCTAATAGCTTTTTAAAGAAGCTTTAAGTAAGCTTAAAATTTTAAATAGACACCTAATTCACCCCCTCCTCCTCTTAGGTGATCTCGCCCTTGACTCTTCATAGTTGTATGTACGAAATACAAGATTGTTCTTATATTGTCCACAACAACGAAGAATTCAAGCCTTTCGTTATAATTGATAGGGAGAGTTAAGTTTTTAGGCCCTTTCTCTTTTCATAATTCAAAGTTTTTTTATTTATGGAAATAAGATAAAGCAAGAGAATATAAAGAAAATAATGTCTATGGGTGACATTTATCCCAAGTTTCATTGTCATTTATATTATTTACAAACATTAAACCACGACACATATTTAAACACAACAATGATAGGACGTCCTTTGATGATACCGAGAAATATTCTACCTCTAATATATAGTTCGTCCATTAATCACCCGAGAGGGTTGTACTTGATTCAACGCGAAACTGTCCTTGATTTCCTGCATAAATCTATGACCTCTTACAATTTACTAAGATTGTGTAGGCTTTTACTCGCTTGAGATTTATAGCCAAAGTGCGGAATAAGAAGTCTGTCTATCTATCTACATCAGAATTGAGCAGCCGCTTTGCTATCGAATTCAGTAGTATCTTTGATCTCCGACTGACTCGTAGGAAGTGCCCTTTTCTTTGCAGGGTAGAGCATATAATGTTGAATGATGAAGACAATGTCAAAGAATATCGACACCTGCAATTAACATGATTCATATGTTAGTCTCTTATAAACCCGTGTTTTTTTGTTCTGATAAGTAATTAACTCAAACTTGACTCGGAATGCATGATACATTGACACGACATTTAGTCATTTAGACGATTCATTTTTAGATAAAAAAAGAGGGGATTTTTTTCACATTAACGTCTGACACTAGCTGTCGAGTTCAAGTAACATAGATCATAATTGATAAGGAGGAAGGCAATGGATACCAGTGAAAGCAAAGTTTTGCCGATGTTACCATAAAAGTTAACCCAGGATTCTGCAAGAAGAAGGTTAAAGTGAACTTTAGTACATTTCGCGGAAATACAATGAAGAAATGACCAGGTTAAGCAGCAAAATGAAACGTAATTGATCCATGACTCACTTTGGTCTACAGATTGCACAGCCATTTGTCCATAATTTGTCAAACCTCCTAGCAAATCGAGTAAAATGTTTCCAATGCTGAACCCGTCTGTGCTTTTTCGTTGAAAGTTCATGAATGCCTGCATTTTGACACCCCTTACCCCTTAATATACTTTACAGAAACCAAGAGTATATAGTTCTCGATACAATTTTCAATATAGGCCGTTTGTAAACCGTTGTTTTGGCTTTTCAACACATAGGTAAGGCTATTTACATTGCAGCAGGATTATTTGAGACGCGGGTAATGATACTGTTGTACGAAATACTGAGTAAACGTTATCTGGAAGTTTTACCTGGGGTATATATTTGATCAATGTCATTGTCACTTGAATTGTGCTGCAGAAAGATTAAAATGAAACAAAGTTTAAAAAGTTGTAACTTTCACAAGAAAAAAAAAAGTGATTACATAAGAAACGATTTAAATCGTACCTGAAAACAGAGGTAAGCCAGAGCCATGAATGGCTGTGAACAGCTACAAAGACACAAACAGCAGCGGATATCCATACAACGGAGACAATTCCGAGAGAGATTTTTGAAAATCTCTGGTTTTTCCTCTGTAAAATGAGATATTTGTTACTTAAAAACCTGAATTTACGAGTTTAAGTAGAATATGATTGCGAAGATTTCTGCAGGAAACTAAGTCTGTAAATTTACCTCATAAATGAAAATCTGAAAAAGGGTAAATGCAGTCAAAATGACTGCATGTATTGAAAATGCTACATCATTTGCAGCAACTGGTATCATCTGTCAAAATCCATCACTCTTATTACAAATTACAATCATTATTTACAAGTTTTTATACATTGTCATGGTATTAATTGTGTCGATATTGGACTCAAAGAGTTGTCGAACCTATTTTTCCTGTTAAAAACCGTAAACTAACCTGGTTCGAGCCATACTTGTGTCGATACTGAGCTTGAACTGTCTTGCTAAAGAACATAACCACATTGTAAATGAGATAAGATGAATGTTTTGTCAAATTCAGGACTATGAAGTCGAAATTTAGCCCCACCACACTGCAAAATTCAATAATACAAACATAACATTATTCACGAGTACAAGTACATACAATGACAACGAATTATAGGCAAAGTGTTTGTATCGATGTTGATGTAGTTAAGGACATTTTAACAATAACACAAAATCGAGACATAGATTGACATTTACATTTCAACGATAAATGCATGGTCGTTTGGTCGTGTTGTAGACTTTATACAGTTAGTACGTACATTCTTCTGATTTAAACCATTTTTTTTTACAGGTGTAAAAAGACGTAACTACATATTGTAACACGAAAATGACCTTTTACGAC
>JAIUZE010005678.1:0-19827 GCA_022085475.1 Heliosperma pusillum
GCGGAAAATACGGTATTTTAAAAACCTTTATACATGCAAGATTGAAATACGAGGAATGTCAGTAATTACAAACCAAATATAAAATACTACAAGAGACGTAGTCTCTCAAAATGTTAACCAACAACAAAGTTATTAGCAACTAGCTAATCAACGTCTAGAGGTGTTTCATCCAGGGACAACGCCCGCTAGCTCACACCCGAACCCCAAAACATCATATCAAAAAAGGCATCCAAGCAAGCAACCTGTTCATTCATGAAAAACATGAACGCCACAGTCAGTGGGGAGTAACTCCGGGTTCTCCCAGCCATATCACCTTTAACGTACATATAAGGAAATACAAAAGTAAAGCATGCATATATATATACACGTGAGTTGCGATAAGAATAGATAGGCAATTCTATAGATAATGATGAGATCATGTGGAAATCAAAACCGTAACCATCATGTTATTCAAAGACTCGGGATAGACACTCTTAGGCAATCGAATACGCTCACTAGGGCTTACATCTCACCGTTAGCGGTATAAGATTGATAAGATTGAGACTCGACAGACAAACCAAGTCAAGTCATGCGATGATCACATAATATCCACCATATTACCATCCATTCACGAACCAAGACCTTGACGGTGTCAAGTCATGCAATGACCATGAATACAATCATGAAATCACGCATTCAAAGACAGCGACACAAAGACGACCTTTCTCACGGTAAATGAAACGCACTAGCATCGTGTACATGGCAAGTATGATTAAAGGCATCCACGGGATCACATTTCCCTGAACTCATACGCGATGCTTACATTTCGCCTATGTAGACTAATTTCCTCCTGGTAGGAACGATAAGGCTCCTAATCTAAACATGGCCAGATTCTCGGAATCACATTTTCCGATTCGATATGCGATCACGTTTCGCACCCAAGACTCGGGCTTAAATAATAATAAATGCCGAGTACCCACATTCTCGGTAGATCAATTCACGAAAGAGGCGGAAAACGAGCTCAAGCCACATACCATGCGGTACGCTACATGCAAATAACACCACCTCGCAAGTATACAACATTTGACGGCCGGGTCGAACAACGCATAGCGTTCAACTCCCAACAACGTCGTCATATGCCCACTAACACATGCATTTAAGCAGTAGGATACCTATCCGTTCCGACATTCCAGCCTTACGAACGGGAAGGTAGCCAAGGGAATGAGAGTACAAAGCACAAGACAAAACCGTGCTCAAACCGTATCATTTGTAAAAACCGACTCAAAGTGGGACATAGCAAAAACCGTCACAAAACATGTGATACATGCGAATAAGATATCATAAATCCAAAACATGAATCAATACATGATACCCAAGCATTAGACCAAGTTTAAGAAGCATAATAAGTAAGAAACATAGATAACTCTCCAAAACAACAAGTTTGGAAACTAACTTAAACAAAGGTTCACTTCAAACTGTTATAACTAGAGTTCTAGATATGGGAATGCAGAAATTCCAAGTCGAGATGATAGCTTATCCTCTTACGGTTCCAACGAGTGGTCACAAGACCAAAACAAGTAAGTAACGAAGGAGATATGAGCATTCTACCAAAAAGGGTCAGTGCAGTGAAACTGCACAAGTCACGACCGTGACTTGTATTTCACGACCGTGAGATATGTTACCAATTCACCCGTGAGCCTTCTTAACGACCACATATTTACATTACAATCATTTCTTATTTGAACGGAATACTAAAATTACATTAAGAGACTTCTTAACGACCACATATTTACTCATCTTCTAGAGTAGTTGATCTTCTATTATACAATTCGTTTTCCTTTACTTCTCCTCTCTTTATCTGCTGAATGAAAACCCACTGTAAATAAATTTTCAATTCCACCACAATAATATTTTCAAGTCAAGATCTAAATAGAAATTAACATGCATATTAATAATTTAAAAGAAAAATACTTGGAACTTAAAATCTTAAATATTAGAATCTATAAATATTATAAAAAGACAAACTAACGACACAACATCATGACACGTAGGAATACTCACCTAGCCAAACTAGCCACGTCAGCACCTTTCTATGCTAATAGTTTCTCCTTTTCCTTAATTATCACCATTAAGATTACAATAACTAGCACTACATTGAAATTCTTCATTTGGTTAAATATTTACTTTATTTATACGTTTCATCTCCCCGCCTCTATGCTTTTCATATTCCCACGTTCACTTAACGTGTTTCATTTATTCAACCTTTCATCTTCATCTTAATGAATGTAACATTATATTGTTGATTACATGAAGTATATAATCTCTTTATTTCCTGATTTAATCTTTCTCCCATGAGTCCCATCTCTCTATCTCAATTTTATTTCTACCTTTTATTACATTTTGTAATTTTTGTATTTGAGTTTAGCTATGTGTAAGGAATCAAGGATTGTTCCAATTTTCATTATCCTCTGAAGCTACGAAATAGTTTTTCTATTTTGTATGTTGCTGAGCACGGAGTACATATATGAAGAAATGTGTTATGCGTATTGTAGATATGTCATATGGGTGAACATAGGAAGATGCATATATATGTTGGGTTACATATTTGTTTGATATTAAATTAAATTTCATTTCATTTATAGGATTGTGATTTATCATGTTTGAAATATTTGTTTTTGTATCGTACTCCACTGCTCCGTAAGTCATTCCTTCAATCCTTTTTCTTATCAATCACTTTATAAATTATAATAAATTCATTTTCGACATTATTATTAAATTTCAATGATACTTGTGAGTTCCCATATATCCCCAGTTATACATTTGAAATTTTGAATAGATAGAAAGAAGAGTTTTTTGTGTGGTTAAAATAGATAGAAATGGGATGAGGCAGGCGATGGATGAGGTCGTCAACAATTTAGGAAGTAGAATTCATACAAAACCGAAAAAGTGAAGGATCATTCTGAAGTGCAGAGATAAGTGTCAACCTGCCGAGGGTCTGAAGCGCAGTTAACACGAAATGCATTTCCGAGTGCGGTAGCGTTCCTCGCCTTGGTTTGAAACACTATCATGTGCCCCGTGCCCGTCCCACAAAACTACTGTCAAGGGATTATTTTCAGTTGTTTTAAGTTGGTTTAGTGTTGGCACTCTATAACTTAATACTTGACGTTTACTACAGTGTATTTTGGGCAAAGAAAATCATAATTTTCACGAGTGACTTGAATTAAAATTGACTACAATTTTGCTTTGCTAAAAAGAAACTTATCATCCTAATTTTAATTTAATTGCACATTTTTAATGCTGGGTCAATTGAGTTGTTATGAAAAACCTTTCATGAATATTTTTGCACGAAAAAGTCGGGTGTACATGGTGAAAAAGACGGTTAAAGTGTCGTATTGAAGACCACTCAAAAGGCAATGTTACCTTTGGTCTGGATGAGAGGGAGTAAGAATATGAAGCTGGTGAAATGTTGACAATTTGTACGTCATTTAACAAGAAGTATAGTTCAATAAGAAAACTCAAGATATTTTAAACATATCTCGAGTTAAAGACGACGCAAAATCTGCACACAATAAGTTTAACGCTAAGGTTCATAAGTTATTTTATACACGGTTTAACAAGTTTAACAAGAAACTCAATAAATATAATTAGTTATACATGTCACAAGTAGTATAACTTTTCTATAGGGAATATGAGTTGAAGAAAACAAAAATATATACGTATGTCTATTCACCCTAATTATAACTTGCTTATTTTACATGATACTAGAAATACAATAATTTCCAACCCCATAACTTAATATAGCATTACAAAAAAAAAATTTCAATTTCAAAGTAAATAAAATAAGAGGCGCATGACCATCCCGTGCATTGCACGGGGTTTAAAACTAGTTACCTGACGGGGCTTTTTAACGGTGTCGCTAATCCCGCTAATTAGCTACAATCAAATAACGATTTATAATTCCTAGACCAACACAAACTATCTCAAATAAGGTAGTAGAATGGTAAGAATAGGGTCGAACCCAAGAGAAGACGGTATTAGCTAAATTAAACTAATCTAGACTCTTGCAAAATATCAATTAACAAAACTAGTTACTCTAATCACAAATTAAGATACTAATTACTAATTAAGACACTAATTAAAACAAAGGCTTGAATTAGTTATAAACTATGATATTCACAATGGGAAAACATGTAGGAAAACATAGATGGGGGAATTTGGGTAAAAAGATGAGTTAACTTGAAACATGAAATTCTAGTCTAGACACTTGCACAAACACCTTCTATGCAATTAATCAAATATGAGAGAAATACTTAGTGCAATTATCCCAAGTAACACAACAATTAGCAAAGATGACTCCTTTATACCTCTCCTCTTATTTATCTAATACTACCTCCTAAGAAATAGTCAACATGAATTAAACCACCCAAGATTGACCCTTTACAACTTAATCAACACTTATTAAAACATAAGCACAATCAAAGGAGTAAGCTTTAAGTATTAAACCAAAGGATTAAGCTAGAATCATGCAATTCAACACTAAACCATGTAAAAATCACACAACATACAATTTATCACCCAAAAGACTCTAACTTTAAACCAAAGTTGAAGTCTTTCAAGTTTACTTCACACATTCAAGTATAGGTTGACAATTCCTACCAAGAACAAGCATTCATTAAGCAAATAAAATGTCAAGCTAGTCAAACCAAACATTCATCCACTCAACATGAAAGATTAACACAAACAAATTATATTAAATAAGAAAGAAGAGGATTAGAGAGTCATACAATGCTAAAGGTGTGAACTTGTTCAAATTACACCAAGTAATGAAGAGATTAGCTACCCATAATCCTTATATTACAACCCATGTCTAAGTTCAAACCAATTACAAAAGCCAAAATGAAGAACAAACTAGAGAGAATTCTAAGGAAAAATGTGTTGTTCAATGTTGTATGCTAAGTTGTTGTGTCTCTCTGTTCAGTTTTCTTCTTATATACCCTTGGTCCGCAAACCTAGGGGCCTTGAAAAATGGGCTTTCAAAAGACAAGACGGAGAAATGAAGAACAATCGCGCTGAGACTTGGACGCTGGCAGCGTCCTACGACGCTGGCAGCGTCGTGGTGACGCTGGCAGCGTCCCCTGACGCTGGCAGCGTCTCGTGCTGCCAGTCTTCCCTTTGCTTTTCCTTCTTGACTTTCGTTGACCCTTGGATTTTTGGCCCCGCCTTGACTTCCATTGACCCATTGGGTTTGATCTTCTTGCCTTGATGATTCATTACTAGCCCACTCCAATTTCCGGGTTTTGGGTCTCGGGTTTCGGGTTTGACTTTCGTTGACTTCCGGGTTTGACTCTCAAAATTGACTAAAATTACTAAATAACAACATTATTACAAAGACTAAGGTTAACATAAAACAACGCTAATGACCCGTAAAAAGTAAAACAAATGACCCTAATAAATACTACTAGACACAACACAATTTGGTGTTGTCATTACCTTTAATTAGATGAAGGAGGGTGAGATTCTACGGATGTTGGGATCCATTGGATTTTTGTGGCATTGGATTTATTGAGAAAAGATGAACGGAAAATGATGGATTTGATTTAGTTAGAAAAGATGAAGGGGTTTGGTGGGAAAATATGAGGGAAAATAAGGATGTAAAGGAGGTGGGATATGGGATGTGAGGGATCTGAGGAGGTGGGATAGTAGGGACTAGGGAGGTAAGATCCTTTTTTTTGTCAGCCAAAATGTCAACCGAAATCAGTAGCTAAATTGGCTATTGATTTCATTAGCTAAAATGGCTATTAATTTCAGTAGCCAAAATTGGCGACTGATTTGTCCCGAAATTGACGACTGGTTTCAGTAGCCAAATTGGCGACTGGTTTTAGTAGTTAAATTGGCGACTGGTTTCGGTAGTCAATTTTGGCGACAGAATTCGGTCGCGACTTTATTTTCAGTCGCCAATATCAGTTATAGTACGGATTTGTGTAGTCGCCAATTAGGCGACTAATATCAGTCGCCCGATGGAATATTTCAGTCGTCAATTTGTGACTGATTTGTGCAGTCGCCAGTTATGGTCGCCCGAAACCAAAATTCTTGTAGTGTAGGAATGGTTCTTTTGAGATCCACCCCTCCTACATTAATTTCATGGAGTGCAACACTTTTGGGGGAGCTTCTAATGAAGACCCGGATTTGCACGTGGAGATATTTACTAACTACTGTTGCTCCATTCCAGTTACTGCCAGGGTAACACAAAACCCAGTAAAGGAAGTGCTATCTCCTTTTTCCCTTGTGAGATAGCGCGAGGGAGTGGTTTCGTGATCTAGATCATGAAGCGGCTAATGTTAGTGACTGGAACTCACTGGCCCTTGCATTCTACAAGAGGTATTATCCACGACAACGAACCAATGCCTTGAGAGGGCAATTTACAAGCTTCAAATAATTACCCACTCAAGAATTCAATGAAGCGTGAGTTAGATTTAAAAAGCTTGTTCGATCGTTTCCTCATCACGGGTTCAAAGTGTGGTTTCTTTGCAACCAATTCTATAACGGGTGATCATACAACACTCCTCGATGCTGCTTCTAATGGCCGATTTCAAAACAACATGGATGATGATAAGGCCTGGAACACCACAGAGGAGATGGCTAAGCATACCGCTGAGTAAGATAACATAAGTTTAAGCGTGAGAAAAGTTAGTAGTGATAATAGTGTCATAGTGTAATACTCCGTATTTCTGTGTACTTGGCACTCAGCCGAGTAGACTCTACTCGACCAAGTAGATTGATCTGTCGTTTGAAATAGCTTTCTATTCTGGTTTACTCGGCCGAGTAAGGTAGGCACTCGACCGAGTAAGTGGTACTCGACCGAGTACATGTGGTACTCGATTGAGTACCGTGGAGTTCGAAATTAAGTCGGACGGTTGATTAAGGCTTAATAAAAGGGTTTTTTTTTTCATAACTCAGTTTACGCTTTCATAATTACAAACCCTAGTCTCTCAAACTCTCTCTAATTCCTCAAGAACAACCTTTAATCATCTCGTGCCGGATCCGATCTTTCGCTATCTTGCTTGATTGTTTTGGTAAGTATTCTTGTTTGTGATTCGTTTGTGTTATAATTGTAATAACCCTAATTGATTTGGGGGGAAAGGGGAACAAGGGTTAGTATTTATTATGTTAATTGCATGTTTATGGTAAGGAATTCATAAAAGAAGATTGTTGATAGAATGATTGTGATTTGTTGCGGATTTGCGAAAAGTTATGGTTTCTGATAAGGGTAAAGTCGTATCCCCTAAATCAAAATAAATCCTAACTCAATACTAACTAATAGTCAGTGGTACGTAAGGTATCGAATCCACAGGGAGGCGGTAAAAGTCTATTTTCTATTAACTAAGTCCGTCTTAAAGGTAACAGTTTTTTGATGTTTGATTTGATTAGCTATAACTAATTGCAATAAGGTAAAAGACGAATTCAATAGGATTAAAAGTGTAGGGATTGGGTTCACTAGAATGTTATCCGGGGAAGGAATTTAATCAATTAAAAGGTCAATCTATTTGCCTAAGGGCATAAGATCGGTCGACTCAATTATTCCCTTTAGATCTAAGTCTAACATGCGGTCGCTATCATTAAACTTATTCTATTCGATTGCGTAGCCTATATTAGTCTTGACCCGGTCGATGAAAATCCTAATATGCGATACTAGTTAATTAATTCTGGCCAAAATCAATATACTATATTTAAAACAACAATCAAAAGACAACCATATGATTTACCTAACAATTAATCAAGTAATCCCCCTTATAACATCCTAGATCCCCTTTAACCCTAGATTAAAGGATTAGCTACTCATAATATCTAAACTAACAACAACGATAAAGGAAGCAAACATGATTAACAATATATGAAAGATGAACAAGGGATAATTAAAGATCTAGTGATAAATAATTGAATAACAAAAGAACATTAGTAAAATACCGATTACAAGTTGAACTGAAAGGAACGATGTTCTTGAAATAACCCTAATAGTAATATAATAATAATAAATCTCAACTTTTCTAAGAGTTCTAAAGTAATAATAAAGCATCAGAAACAATAAGGGACGACTTTTCTATTTATATTACAAAATAAACAGACCTAAAGAAAGTTTAAGAAAACTCTCCGTCTTACAAACACTCGATCGAGTATTGGTGCACTCGATCGAGTGACCGCGGTATTCTCAGCTTTGCGCACTAACTTTCAAACGGCTGTCATTTCTTCGTTACATATCGGAATTCAATGTGTGACCTATCATTGGAAAGCTAAGAGACATATGTTTCTTTTTCATTTTGAATCAGCTTGGTAAGAGTTGTAGAACCTAAGATATTCAAGTTTGAAGTTGACACTTATGCAAGCAACCATTCTTTCTTCTCGCTTTACATTTGTTTGGTCTTTCCAACTAATTTCTTTGACATTTTTTCTTGTTTCTTTCTTGTTCTGCATGTTAAGAAAAAATTTTCAAATGTCGAGTCCATTCTCTTTGCAACGAATCCAATGCATCTGAATCGCACCAAATCTACATAATAGCACACAAAAGCGAGAGTATCGACATTCTAACATATAACGGCATCTAATCATATAATTAAGCACAAAACCATGACAAAAATGACTAAGGGGAGGCATAAACATGTATAGAATTATGACTCATTAAACTCCCCCAAACCATTCGAATACTTTATGCCATGTCAAGACACAAAGTAATGACATGGACACTAAGAACCCGTTAACCTTAGCATTCTATGTCTAGAATGACTCTCGTGGATGCCAATGAACACGGATATTCACAGAGATCTGGAGTAAGTGGTGAGGGTACGTATTAGGAAGCTCTTTAATCGAACACCTAATCCCGCCCGCCTAAATTCTAAATTCTAACTTCCTAATACGTACCCTCACCCCTTACTCTAGAACTTTGTGAACATCCGTGTTCATTGGCATCCACGAGAGTCATTCTAGACATAGAATGCTAAGGGTAACGAGTTCTTGGTGTTCATGTCATTACTTTGTGTCTTGACATGGCATAAAGTATTCGAACGGTTCCAACTTCCCACAAAAGTTGGTGGCGACTCCACAAATGCATATTTCTACGCTTGTCCCTCGTTTCTCCATCCGTGGTTCCCCGTGCACCACTGTTTAGAAAGGATCGCGAATCCGTGTATCACAGTTTGGCGACTCAGCTGGGGATTATACACTTACGTGTTACCCAGGGTGAAACCTGAACAAGGTTAGAGAATAGTATGTAGGAGAGAGTTGTCGGTTTTCATTACTCGACCTTCATAGGTCGTTTTATTTGGCCTTCCTAGGCCTAACCCAACCCTTTAGACAAATCGTCTTGTCTGGACGGTCCAAATTCTGATATGGGCCTAAGGATGGATAGCAAATGACATCTACCATACCACGGTGTATACTCATGTTAGAACCAAGGGCTTTCACTCCTCGAGGAAATGGACTAGGAATCGGCCTTAATCATGTTTGGCGCGGACCTCTCCATCGACCTTGAGTTTGATTGCTTGGTAAGGCTGATGATCATTATTTATTCACATAATTTATGCTTCCCTTAGACACATAAGACTCGATTTATCGTCTTTCCTTGCTTGTTTCTATGCTATTTTAGCTAGAATATCGATTCTGCCGCTTCTATTATGTTTTAATGCAGATTGGATGCATTTGGAGCTTTTTTAGTTAGTATGGAGCATGGCGGAGTCGGTTCGTAGAAATTTTGGCACGAGAATCGAGAGCAATGGAGAAGAAATGAAGAAAAACGAAGAAACAAGCCATCTGAAGGAATGCTCGATCGAGCAACACTGCCTTGCTCGATCGAGTCGGGCTGAATGTGACAACCCTCGCGAATGCGGAAATAAAACATAACAAGCACGTGATTTATATAGCGGAAAATACGATGTTTTTAAAGCTTTTTACATGCGAATAGAAAGGTACGAGGAATGTCAATAATTACAAACCAAAGTATAAAATACTACAAGAGACGTAGTCTCTCAAAATGTTATCAAATAACAAAGTGATTAGCAAACTAGCTAAATAACGTCTAGAGGTGAATCACCCAGGCTAACGCCCGCTAGCTCACACCCGAACTCAAAATACCACAGCAAAAAGCCATCCAATCAAGCAACCTGTTCATCCATGAAAAACATGAACGCCACAGTCAGTGGGGAGTAACTCCGGGTTCTCCCAGCCATATCACATTAAAAGTACATAAACGGAAATACAAAAGTAGAGCATGCATATATATATATATATATATAGAATTAGGATCATGTGAGTCCACCCTATCTTTTTGAGTCCGTGAGTCCAGGATACAATATCACAAGTTATACTAAACAGTATCACGGGTTATACTATACAATATCACACCACTGAACATAAATTTCGCCCACTATTACTAACCTTTTTTTCGCATGCTTTTTTCACACCAATTGATTCCGGTATCGAAGCTCCAACAAACACCATCATTCTCTCGCCCTTGCATGCCGGAAAGTCATTATTATCGGCGTTTCACAGGAGTTTATTGCACATAGCTTCTTTTATCCTAATTCTTCTCTAGTTAGCATTGCCTCCGGCATTCTTCTTCATAACCAACGACGAGACCCCTATTTTAGCGATGACATTTAAAATTGTTTATTGTGATTGGTGGTGGTGTGAGCTCCGAGTAGGAGTAATGTGTATGGGTGGAGGAATATGGAGATTGTAAATAAAACATTGGATAAATAAGGGGTGATGGCAATGGTGGATAAATGTTTGTTTGTGTCATCTATATGCTTGGATTGTCATCGGTATTGGTGGGTGGGTGGTCGTCGTCAACGGCGAGTAGTATGACATAAAATATTTTTAACCCTTTTGTGCTGTTTTTTTTTTCGTGATACTGTTTTGTATTACCAGTGGTATTGTTTTGTATAATCTTTGATATTGTTTAGCTGGACTCACGGACTCAAATATTTAGGTGGACTCACCGGATCCTACCTCTCTCTCTCTCTCTCTCTATATATATATATATATATATATATATATATATATATATATATATACTTATGAAATACGATAAGAATAAATAGGTAATTCAATATATAAAGTATCGGTACATGAAGTGCAAATCCGTAACCATCATGCTATAGATAGACACGGGGAAGACACTCTTAGGCAACCATATACACTCACTAGGGCTTGCATCTCACCGTTAGCGGCATAAGTTTGATAAGATTGAGACTCGACAAACAAACCATGCCAAGTCATCCAAAGATCACGAATAAACCAATCATATACCCATCCATTCAAACGTACAATATGTTGACGACATCTATCACGGTAAATGACACGCACTAGCATCGTGTACATGGCAAGAATGATTAAAATCGCATCCACGGGATAATCATTTCCCTGAACGCATACACGATTAACATTTCGTATATGTAGACTAATTTCCTTCTGGTAGGACGAGGATATAAATACCCGGTCCTAGTCTAAACCTGGCCAGACTCTCGGAATAAACCATTTTCCGATTCGACAAGCGATGACATTTTGCATCCAAGACTCGGTCAATCATAGACGCCGAGTACCCCAAATTCGGTCAACCTTCACGAAAGAGGCGGAAAAGAGCACAAGCATCATAACAAGCGGTACGCTACATGCAATGACACCACCTCGCAAGTATACAACATTTGACGGCCGGGTCGATCAACGCAAAGTGTTCGCCTCCCAACAACGTCGTCATATGCCCACTAACACATGCAATTAAGCAGTAAGGATACGCTCCCCGTTCCGACATTCCAGCCTTACGAACGTGGAGGTAGCCAAGAGAATGAGAGTACAAAGCACATAGGAAATTAGTGCTCAAACCCTAACATGTGTAAAAACCGACTCAAAGTGGGACATACCAAAAACCGTCACAAAACATGCGATACAAACGAAGGGATTATCATATATTCGAAACAATAATATTTAAAGTCAAAGTCAAAGTCAAAGTCAAAGTCAAGACCCGAGACCCAAACCCGACAATTGGAGTGGGCCACCAACAAATCATCAATGCAAGAAGAACAAGTCCAAAGGGTCAAGGAAAGTCAAGGCGGAACTAAAATTCAAAGGATCGACTTTGGGAAAAACTGGCAGCATGAAACGTTGCCAGCGTCAAGGAACGCTGCCACCGTCCTACGACGCTGCCGGCGTCCTGGTCTGAGGCACGAACACACGAAATTCACAATTTCACTAAGGCATAACACAAACATCATCTATCATCACAAATCATCAATTCTCATATCACTTATCAACTAACAACAACCATCATCAACAACACAATTCCTAAGATTACTAATTATATTCTAAATACGAACACTAACATAGAAAACACATAAAACACGTAAATGATATCGAGTAACCCTTCACCGTTACCTTTTTGCGTCTTCAATCCGCGTCGATGTCCTCTTCTATCAAGAAGTAGTCTTTGTCGGGGTCTTGGAGGTCACCACCTACAATTAGATAATAAAAGATGAATATAATTCACTTTTGAGAAAGACGGATAAATTGAAAAGCGAGAAAGACGGTAATTTTATTACCAATACGGATAGAGGACGATGAGAGGGAAAGAATAAGACGAACTTGAGCGAATTTAAGCGAGTAACGAAGGAGTAGCGATGATTTAAAGCTTGATCAAAATATGGAGGCTAGGTTTTGGGGTTTACTTGGTGAGGAAGAAGAAGATTGAATGTGAGGGGGTTAGGTTATGAGGGAGTATATGAAGGAGTAAGTGGAAAACAAAAAGGAAAAAGCCCATAACGTCTTAAGACGTAACTTACTCAAATTCTCGCGTAAAGTCCAAATACGAACTCGGAAATTCTAAATTAGACACGGAAAATTAAATTCTAAACTAAAACTAAATTTCGCTGAAAAGTATCCGTAAAATATTTTTACTATAAAAATAGGGTACATTTGCAGGTGTTACAATCACCCCACCTTTTAAAAAGTTTCGCCCTCGAAACTTGAGCGAAATAAATATACCTTAATCGAATAGACTCGGATATTTACTACGCATAGAAGCTTCCGTTTCCCAAGTCTCTTCTTCAACATTGGCACATCTCCATAAAGGAACCACTTTACTTCTCAACTTCTTATCCTTGCGATCTAGGATGCGGATCGGCTTCTCTTCAAAGGACAAGTTTGGTTCGAGCTCGGGCATTTCATTTTGAAAGACATGGCTTGGATGACTAACATACTTTCTCAATTGAGAAACATGGAATACATCATGAACCTTAGCCAAATTCGGGGGCAAATCCAACTTGTAAGAAACGGCACCAATCCTTTTCACAATATCAAAGGGTCCAATGTATTTCGGGCTCAATTTACCCTTTACACCAAACCGTTTAACACCCTTCATTGGAGATACTTTCAAAAACACTTTATCTCCAACTTCAAATTCTAACGGTCTTCTTCGGATATCGGCATAAGATTTTTGTCGATCTTGAGCGGCTTTCATTCTATCACGAATGACCTTCACATGATCAATGGTCTCAACAAGAACATCGGGACCTAAGTCACGAGCATCACTCAATTGATTCCAACATATAGGACTTCGACATTTCCTTCCATAAAGAGATTCATAAGGAGCCATCTTGATCGAGGCATGATAACTATTGTTGTAAGAACACTCCACCAACGGTAGACTCTTTTCCCAACTAGATTGGAAGTCGAGTGCACAAGCCTTAAGAAAGTCTTCTAGAGTCTGAATAGTCCTCTCGGTCTGACCATCGGTAGCGGCATGAAATGCGGTACTCATCAACAATTTACTACCCATGGCTTCTTGTAAAGCCGTCCAAAATCTCGAACAAAACCTCGGATCTGGGTCGGATATAATCTCCTTGGGAACACCATGGTATCTAACAATCTCATCAACATAGGCTTTCGCTAGTCGATCTAAACTCCAAGTCTCTTTGATCGGAATGAATCAAGCACACTTGGTCAAACGATCAACAACAACCCAAACGGCATCTTTACTTCCAACGGTCCTTGGCAAAGCCATAACAAAATCCATGGAAATAGATTCCCAATTCCATAGTAGAATATCCAACGGTTGTAGCAATCCACCGGGCCTCTTGTGTTCAATTTTCACTTGTTGGCAAGTAAGACATCTTCCAACATAAGACACAACACCGCCTTTCAAATTCGGCCACCAAAATTGTAGCTTCAAATCTTTATACATCTTATCACCTCCGGGGTGAATAGAATAAGGGGAAAGGTGAGCTTCATCAAGAACTCGCTTTTTCAAATCAAGAGCATTAGGAACAAACAAACGGCCATGAAAATGAAGAACACCTTTGTCATCAAACTTGAAATCTTTAGCTTTTCCTTCTAGAAGTTTGGCTTGAATAGACTTGTAGGTAGGATTATCAACTTGGTTTTCACGGATCTCACGGAGGAAAACAGGTTCGGCAGTCATAGCACCAACATAATCAAATCCAAGCTCCACGAATTCCAACTTCAACTTTCGAAACTCAAAACAAAGATCAACGGGTAATACACGCATAACATTCAAAGAATGAGAAGATTTCCTACTAAGAGCATCGGCAACAACATTAGCCTTCCCTTCATGATACAACAACTCAAAATTATAATCGTTCACCAATTCCAACCATCTTCTTTGTCTCATATTCAACTCTTTTTGAGTAAATATGTACTTCAAACTTTTGTGATCGGTGAATATACGACAATGAACACCAAAAAGATAGTGTCTCCACACTTTAAAAGCATGAACAACGGCGGCCAATTCCAAATCATGAGTAGGATAGTTCACTTCATGAACTCTCAACTGTCTCGAAGCATAAGCAACCACTTTCCTACTTTGCATAAGTACACAACCCAATCCCATCTTGGAAGCATCACAATAGACATCAAAGTCTACACCATCTTCAGGCAAAGTCAACACCGGAGCGGTAGTGAACCTTTTCTTTAACTCTTGAAAAGCGGCTTCACAAGCTTCATTCCATACGAACTTGGTTTCCTTCTTCAAAATTGAGTCATCGGTCTAGCAAGCTTTGAGAAATCTTTGACAAATCGTCGGTAATAACCAGCTAAACCAAGAAAACTTCGAACTTCTCTAACATCGGTCGGACTCTTCCAATCCACAACGGCTTCAATCTTCGAAGGATCCACCATTACACCTTCTTTAGAAATTACATGCCCAAGAAAAGACACCTTAGGTAACAAAAATTCACACTTGGAGAATTTGGCAAACCACTTCTGACGACAAAGAACATCCAGACTAGTCCTTAGATGAATAGCATGCTCTTCTTAGGTCTTGGAGAAAATAAGGATATCGTCAATGAACACCACCACACACTTGTCAAGGTACTCACTAAATGTGCGGTTCATTTGATCCATAAAAATAGCGGGAGCATTGGTCAATCCAAAAGGCATCACCTTGAACTCATAATGTCCATACCTTGTATTAAAAGCGGTCTTCGGTATATCAACATCACGAACGGGAATTTGGTGATAACCGGATCTCAAATCAATCTTGGAAAAAGTAGAAGCACCCTTTGGTTGATCAAACAAATCTTCAATTCTTGGCAAATGATACCTATTCTTGATTGTAATTCGGTTCAACTCACGGTAATCAATACAAAGCCTCATAGAACCATCTTTCTTCTTCACAAAGAGAACGGGAGCACCCCAAGGCGAGGCACTTGGTCGAATAAAACCCTTCTCAATCATTTCATCAAGTTGCTTCCTTAACTCTTTCAATTCGGTTGGAGCCATACGGTAAGGAGCTTTGGCTATTGGTCCGGAACCAGGTACAAGATCAATAGAGAACTCAACATCACGCTCGGGAGGAATCCCGGGCAAGTCTTCGGGGAACACATCAACAAATTCACGAACTATAGGCACATCTTCAATATTTGGCAAAGAGGTAGTTGAAGAAGTCACAATACACAAGTATGCTTGGTGACCCTTTCTTACCATACTCACCAACTTCATAGCGGAAATCAAAGACACACCTTTTCGGAGATGAGATCCCTTATAGGTTATTCTAACTCCTAAAGGACTCTTTAAATAAATCTTTTGATCTCTACACTCGAACCTAGCATGATATAACGCTAACCAATCAATACCTAGAATTATATCGAACTCTCCTAGAGGAAACTTAAGGAGATTTGCGGGAAAGATAGCACCCGAAATAGATACTGGAACATTAGGATAAAGAGTAGAACAAGAGATAATTTCTGCGGATGGTAAGAATATGGGAGTATCCTCAGTAGATGTAGGCTCGATTGTTAATTTATCAGCATAAGTCGAAGACACAAAGGACATAGAAGCACCGGTATCAAATAGAATAAGACACGGTTGTTCTAAGATTGAGAACATACCCGTAATTATCTTCGGATGAGCATCGGACCCTTAGGTTTGGCAATTGGAGGGGGCAACTTACGATCGGGGCAATCCTCATAACGGTGACCACTCTTTTGGCAAAAGTAGCAAATATAAGGTCGGTTGGAACAAGATACACCGGGGTGGTGTGGAAGTCTACAACGGTTGCAAAAACGACCTTGAGCTTGAGCATATGGCCTATGAGCCACATTAGAAGTAGCTTGGGGAATGAAAGGAGCGGGAGCTCTTCCATTTGCATTTGCATTTGCATTTGGAGGAGGATTGAATCTCCTCTTGTTGGCTTAAGAGTTAGAGGAAGACGGAGTAAACGGTCTCTTCCCATAGACATTTGGCCTAGGAGTGAAAGAAGGAGAGGGATTATTCATCATAGCTTCATCCCTAATGGCCTTCATGGAGTTCTCGGCCCATAAAACATCATCATATAAATCCCCAAAGGAAGTAGTATTCCTCCTCACTTTACTTTGAAGTAAAGCGCTAAGCTTGTTGCGGTAGTAGAAAGCTCGGTCCTCGTCATCTTTGATAAGCCTCAGAGCAAAGTGAGCAAGCTTGTTGAACTCCGTTGTAACAACCCGAAAAGTACCCAATTTTTCTAATAAAAATATTTTACGGATACTTTTCAGCAAAGTTAAGTTTTAAAATAGAAATTTTTGTTTCGAGTCGTATTTTGAAATTCCGAGTTCGTATTTGGAATTTTTGAGAGATTCCATGAGAATCCCGTTTTTAAGTCATCTTTGACTTTTCTTGAGTTTTAAGTCGTCTTTGACTTTTCTTGACTTTTTAAGTCGTCATTGACTTTTCCTGACTTTTAAGTCGTCATTTAACTTTTCTTGACTTTTAAGTCATCATTGACTTTTCTTGACTTTTAAGTCGACTTTGACTTTCGTTGACTTCTTCGACTCACCTCGTAAATTTAAAGACCAAAATTATATTTTTAAAAATAATAAATTTAATTTATTTTTATTAAGATTTATTTTGATTTATGATAATTTAATATAATTATTTTGAATTTATTCGGAATTAAAGAATAGCTTTTACGGTTTAATCCCGAACATCATTTAACTATTCCCGAGTCGACTTAAATCCCGAAACAAACCCGAAACTCGACTTTGGCATGAGTCACACGCCCATGTCATCTTTTCCACTCACAATTAGATCTTTTAATTGTTTCGATTAAACTAATACAAATATCTTAGATATTTGTTACTTTATCGATCCGTCAACTGAAATTACGCAAATCGCTCGAAAAAAAGACCCCGATTCCTCACATATCCACACGGGACTCCTTTCCCTCTAAAGGCCGTTGATATTTCTTTATTTTCAATACAATAACTATAATTATCTAGATATTTGGTTTTCATTAACTTAATATCAATTATATTTAATCATCACCGTAATATAATTATTAAACCACGAGTCAATCCGTAACAACAATTTCAAAACCCGACTCATTATTTTCCTCTATATTACACGGCACTCCCACCCCCACTTTACTCACTAAAAAACTTTCATTTGTACAATAAATCAAAATTAAGATTAAGTACCACTTTCTTTATCGTTCTTTCATCGTCTTCGTCGCTTTTCTTGAGCAAAATTCATCATAAAACCTTCATTCTTATTCTAAATCAGTCCTAACTTATATTTCTAGAATCTCCTCTTCGCTCTCCATCTTCAAGTACGGTTTAATTTTCAATTCCGACAAAATCGTTTTCAACACTTTAATTATGGAAAATCAAGTTTTAATACTAACAATATTATTCTTGTCATTTCTTATAGGGGAAGATTTTGAAGACGAGTTTGGTGACTCGTATATATTAGAAGAAGATTAGTAGACGGGTTTTTCTTTATTTCTTATTTTGGTGCTACTTGATTTTGCTAGCTAAGGTAACAATTCCGAGTTACTCGACGAATTTAATGTTAAATATCTTTTGTTCTTATGTTTTTGTTTATGTTGTTGATTTATGATTTTTCGTTAGTAACATGATAAGTAGTTATTTTTATTATGTTGTATGAATAATTAGCATGATTAGTGTTCTTGACAAATTTGTATGATTTGTTCATAATCATGATTTTTGTATGGATGGTTGTTAAAATGGTTGTTTGTTAATTAAACATGTTGGAAATATTTTGGTGTTTGTTTGTGGGTAGAACCGTGTGAAGGGGCTGGAGAACCGACCCAAACCAGGCCGGTTCAGGCCGGTTCAGGCCCGGTCCAGGCCGGTCTGGATTGGTCCATGGTGGGTCCGTGAGTTGGCTTGGTGTTTGTGTCGATACTTGTTGTTTTGTTGTTGTTTTGACGGGTTTTAAATATGTTAAGCATGCGGGAAATATTAGGAAACGGTTTTTAGTAAAGTCGATCAAAAGGCCAAAACAGCCCAAACCAGGCCCGTGGGCCCAGTCCAGGCCCATGTTTGGTCCGGCCCAAAATCAGCCCAAGAGTCACCTTTTTAGTCTTGAGACGGTTTTTGAGTTATTGTTATTTTATCGTGTTTTGTAATATTTAGCAAGTGGGAAATATTAATAAGTAAAATATTTAATTAAAAGGTTTTTCATAAAATTATTATTTCTCACATGTTAGAAATTATAATACGAGATTGTAGTTTAATTTGATATACTTTAAGTCAAGCGGGTTTTCGTATGAATTAATAATTCACATGTTAGAAATTGAATGAAATAGCATGAAATGAATGTGATATTCTTATGTTCAAGCCTCGATGGCTAAGACTCTGTTTCTAGCCGGGTTGACCAAACGGGTTTGGTCAAACTAAGATCTAGTCAGCCCCGTTTTGACTGATGACCCGTCGAGGGACTCGGGTCGGGGATTTGTCTTCAAGTAAGGTTGTATTTAATTAATGAATTAGCCTTAGTAGATATGAGGCGATATGATATTTGATTATGATTTATATGAAATTAGTCACATGATAGGATGTTATTCCGTGACTGTTTTAATTATATGGTTGGTGTCGTGTTGACTAAGTACCCATAGAGAATTCTGAGTATATGGCGTCTTGACCATTCTAATTCTAAATGAGTATCTTGGACCATGACATCGATAGGCCTTACTATCTCTAACGAGTATATGTTCACTGCTTGATAGCTTTTGTGTCACTGACTTGGGCCTTTTGATACCAAGCCGGGGGCATGGCTGCCTAATTGCTTACACTTTGGGAATGGAGCCAGCTTAAGTACTAGCCATCTCTGCTTAGGGGGTCGCCTAGTAGAGTTTATCATAGACGGTTATGTCATGGGACGGGGAATGGAATAGCTGTTGTCGCTAGGTCTGATCAGTCTAGGACTATGATGTTTTCCTACCTTGTGGTATAGCCTCGAGTTACAGAAGTCGACTATTGACGGTGCTAGAACTTATGACTGTTTCTAGACGGATTGGTCTTCATGTACGTATGATTCTATGAATTTAGAAGGTGAGATGCAAGCGGCTAA
>JAIUZE010005679.1:0-12903 GCA_022085475.1 Heliosperma pusillum
TCCACTTACATAACTCATACTACACTTAACCTATTTTTCATTCAACACAAATCAAAACTTTCCTTCTTTCTTAAGAAACCATCAAACCCTTGCCTCCATAATCTTTCCATTCTTTGAATCATCATAGCTCACTCGTTTCTTGTCGAAATTTGCGTAAGTTCGTCTTATTCTTCCCCTCTTAGCTTCCTCTATCCGTATTGATATTAAAATCATCGTCTTTCTCGCTTTTTAAATTATCCGTCTTTCTCAAGGTGAATGATATTCATCTTTTATTATCTAATTGTATGTAGGTGGAGACTAGGAAGGTTTAGAAATCGATTAAAGACGCGAAAAGGTAATGGTGAAGGGTTACTCGGTATCATTTACGTGTTTACATGCTTCTATGTTAGAATTCGGATTTAGAATACGATTAGAAAGCTTAGGATTCATGTTATTGATGATGAATGTTGTTAGTAGATGATTGTTGATGATGAATATTGATTGTTGATAGTTAATAGAAGTAGATTATGAGAATTGAAAATGATTGAATGCTTGATGAAGTTCTCGGGTGAACTGGTGCTCCTGGCCGAAGGACCGGCTGCCGGTTCAGTAGCCGGCTGGGAATTCACTGCACCGACCCTTTTTCGTAGACTGATCATATCTCTTTCGTTACTTGCTTGTTTTGGGCTTGTGACCATTAGTTGGAATCGTAAGAGGATAAGATATCACCTCGACTTGGAATTTCTGCATTTGCATATCTAGAACTCTAGTTATGACCATTTGAAGTGGACCCTTGTTTTAGTTAGTTTCCAAACTTGGTTTTTGTGGGTAGTTGTGCTCCGAGCCGGGGTACCGGCCGCCTCCCTCCACCCCGGCCTGGAACACGGCTGTGTTTTCTTCTTGAAATTTCTAAATCTCGTAATTTATAATAGTTCGCATGATTTGTTTATCGTATAATTTTACGTAGTGACTTATAATATTAATGTTTTGGACATATGATATTTCATTCGCTTGTATCACATGTTTTGTGACGGTTTTTGCTATGTCCCACTTTGAGTCGGTTTTTACAAATGATACGGTTTGAGCACTATTTTGTCTTGTGCTTTGTACTCTCATTCCCTTGGCTACCTTCCCGTTCGTAAGGCTGGAATGTCGTAACGGAGAGGTATCCTACTGCTTAAATGCATGTGTTAGTGGGCATACGACGACGTTGTTGGGAGTTGAACGCTATGCGTTGATCGACCCGGCCGTCAAATTTTGTGTACTTGCGAGGTGGTGTTATTTGCATGTAGCGTACCGCTTGTTATGAGGCTTGAGCTCTTTTCCGCCTCTTTCGTGAATTTATCTACCGAATTTGGGGTAATCGGCGTCTTTGTAAGACCGAGTCTTGGATGCGATGGTTCATCCATGTCGAATCGGAAACGTTTATTCCTGAGACTCTGGCCAGGTTTAGACTAAGGACCGTATACATTATTGTCGTCCTACCAGGAGGAAATTAGTCTACATACGCGAAATGTAAGCATCGGGTATGAGTTCAGGGAAATGTGATCCCGTGATGCCTTTTAATCATACTTGCCATGTACACGGTGCTAGTGCGTTTCATTTACCGTGAGAGTTGTCGTCTTGTGTCGTCGTTCTTTGAATGCGTATTTCATGATATTATTCATGGTCATTGCATGATTGGACACCGTCAATGTCTTGGTTCGTGAATGGATGATAATATGTTGGATTTATTGTGATCATCGCATGACTTGACTTGGTTTGTCTGTCGAGTCTCAATCTTATCAATCTTATACCGCTAACGGTGAGATGCAAGCCCTAGTGAGCGTATTCGGTTGCCTAAGAGTGTCTTCCCCGAGTCTTTGAATAACATGATGGTTTCGGATTTGATTTCCTTATGATCTTATCATTTTATATTGGATTGCCTATCTATTCTTATTGTAACTCACATGTATATCTATATATGCATGATTTTACTTTTGTATTTCCTTATATGTACGTTTAAGGTGATATGGCTGGGAGAACCCGGAGTTACTCCCCACTGATTGTGGCGTTCATGTTTTTCATGAATGAACAGGTTGCTTGCATGGATGGCTTTTTGCTATGATGTTTTGGGGTTCGGGTGTGAGCTAGCGGGCGTTGTCCCTGGAAGATTCACCTCTAGTCGTTAATTAGCTAGTTTGCTAAACACTTGTTCTTTGTTAACATTTTGAGAGACTCCGTCTCTTTGTTATTTTCCGCACTTAGTTCGTAATATTTTGACACTCCTCGTGTTATCTATCTTGCATGTATAAATGTTTTTAAAATACCGTATTTCCGCATTTTATTTCACATGCTTGTATGTTTTATATTTCCGCATTCGCGAGGGTTGTCACAACATCCTTAATCATTCCCAGCCGGATCGGATTTGTCTTCTTGATTTGTTGATTTGTTCGTTAAGTAATTCAGTTATGTGATTATCGTTGTTAATTAATAGTATGCATTGTAACCCTAATTAAATTGGGGGAAAAAGGGAAGATGGTTAGTAATTAATTGTATAATTCTTGTATGTTTAGGGGGAGATTTTGTAGAAGACGATTTCTGAATTGATTGCCTATACTTCTTGCGGATTTGCTAATAAGGTAGGGTTTCCCTACTCAGTAATTGTGTATGTTAATATTTGTGATAAGATGATTGTGGTGATATTGTTACTTGATTGATTTATGATGATGATGGAGTTCGAGTTTGGAGTTTGGAGTGCCTACTTGGTTACTATTTTTGTCATCCGACGGGAGATAGATCACACCCCGGGTTCGCCTCTTGTAGCTCTCCCGCTGTGAGGGGGGTGTGCACATTAATGTTCCGGGAAATCTCACTGCGGTGAGAGGGGTTGTCGATGTCCAGTGCTGCGGTCTGGCATCAATTGGTGGTTTTGAAGGTCAGGGATGGTAACCTGATGCTGCTAAAGTGACCGCTGTGGTGGCCTCCGATTTCTCTTTCTCCATTGGTTACTTTGACTGTCTTGTACATTGGTTGGCATATACTGTTACTGACCCCGTTACCGTTTTACAAAACTGTTGTGATCCATTGGGGAATGGTGAGGAGATGATCAGCAGGTAACTCGTTGAGCTTGCGCTGGGGAGTTGATGGGATTGGCATGGTCATGTCGTAGCTTCCGCTGAGATATTTAGAGTCTTAGACATTCACTTTTATCATTCTTTACTTTATTGTTGTTTTGAGATTTGGATTGTTGTTTAAGACGATATGCCGTCTGGATTTGAGATAATGTAACTATTCACTTTAAACTATGATTTAATAAACTGTTCTATTAATGTTTATTTTATATACATTACCTCGGGCAACAGAGATGGTAGCATCCTGATGTACTAAGGAGGTCTTGTAAGGCTCTTTAGTATGTGAGGGTGTCACAAAGTGGTATCAGAGCGATGCTTTTTGAACCTAAAACCTATTAACCCAATGAACTTAGGAGTGTCTAATAAAATTTGCCCGGGTAGGAGTTGTAGGGAGCTACCGCAAGGATTTGGGAGACGTCCTAAAATCGCAATTTTGCCCTTATAGCTCTTAGTTGGTCACAACAAGAATGTGTCGGGCCGTATATGTGTATTTGATGTGAACTATCATGAGAATTTTTGAAACATGATGTGAAATGGAGATGAGTATGATATGGAAGTGGATTGATGGTATTATGTTATGTATGTGATCATGAAATATGTGCGAGTAAGTATGATTCATGAAAGATGTGCTTATTATTGACAAGTATGTGAATATATGGATGATTAGTTGATTATGATTAGCGGAATAGGGATGATTATAAACATGTGAATATGATTTCATTGTTGAGCATGTTATGAAAATGAATGCTTATGGACAATTGATGTATGAGAGTCATATTTTTCTTGACTCGACCGAGTAGTGCAGGGGATTCGACCGAGTAGGGCTTACTTGACCGAGTACCCTTAACACTCGATCGAGTGATGGGGTGTGATGGAATTCTGAAGTCTGAAATTTTTTACTCGACCGAGCGTATGGTGACACTCGGCCGAGTACTTTGAACTCGACTGAGTGCCATTATCGACTCGATCGAGTAAAACACCCTGTATATTTTAATTAATGTTGTTTTTGATCACTCGGCCGGATGTTTGTAGAAAATCGACAGATTGCGTTGGACTCGACCGAGTGCCATTTTGGACTCGACCAATTGCCATTTTGGACTCGACCAAGTGAAAAACGCTGTATATTTTGGTTAAATTCTGTGTTAGGTGTACTCAACCGAGTACATATAGTACTGGATCTAGTAAGTTGTACTCGGCAGAGTGGGTTGATGCACTCTATCGAGTGTGTTTGTGGCAGGACCGTTGTCCGTTTTCAGCTGTAGGCTTGTGCTTACGTTTGCGTTTCTTATTGAAGTTACCATGCCTGCATTAAAAGCTAGAGCGTCAATTGCAACCCCGAAATTCAGCGCTGAGGAGGTAGCCAGGCTACTCGAACATAATGCACCGCTAACCGAGGCCCTTAAGACGGTAGGGAAGGACCGAGCAGTGGTGGTTAATGCTACTACCATAAGCACAACATTGCCCGTCACCCACCCACTACCTACGAGGGTACTGGTGCATCGTATCTGTTAGATGGCATCGGGAGATGGAGAGTATATTCGAGGTCGTCAATTTTCCGGAGAATCCGTGTGCTGATTAAGTCGCGTTCTAGCAGAGGGATCACGCGGGGAAGTGGTGTTTCTGAGAGAGAGTAGCTATGAAGGAGTACTTTGTTGAGAAAGAGGAGAAGGCTATACCGTGGAGAGAGTTCAAAGGGGAGATGAGGACTGAGTTTGTTCCGAAGCATGTGATAGGGAAGCTAAGGGCTGAGTTCAACTCTTTCAGGATGACTAAAGAGATGTCTGTGACTGACTATTATAACAAGTTCACGGAGTTGGCAAGCTATACTGATGATATGCAGTGGAGCAAGAGGACTCTATTCAATAATTTTGTGAAGGGGCTAGTGTTAATGGTCATGAACAAGATACTTGTGGGAGTGGCTTCTGACCTTAAGGAAGCATATGAGAAGGCTGGGCATGGCGGAGAGTTTGGCCGAGATGACAAAAGAAGCTAAGGAAGCGATGTATAGCAAGAGGAAAGCGACTAGTGAGGGTGTATGCAACTTTACCTTTAAGAGGGGTAACTATTCTCAAACCAGATCCTATTCTGGTGGTGGTGGCTACAGAGGGGGACAACAATCTGGAGGGAACGACGGGCGTGCTTCTACTGAGACTTCGGGGGTGAAATGTCATAGCTGTGGTGGCCTTGGCCACAAGAGGTTCGTGTGTCCATCATCGATTAGGGGTGGAGGTTACAACCCTTCGTTCCAGCGGAGCTATTCTCAGAGCACGGCGAATAATCGGTATACGGGGTCATGGAACCGGCAAGGGAACCAGAGTGTGACCGGCGGTGGCTATAACGGCAATGAAGGGAGCTATCAGCGACAGAACAACAATGGGAACCAGAGTTTGGCGTCGAAGACTATGGCATTTACTAGCACAGTACACGGAGGAGGTTAGAAGAACAGTGACAAACTGTTCATGATGGACAAGCAAGCAGCAGAGGAAGATGTGCAAGTTGTTACTGGTACATTTCTTGTAAACCGTGTTCTATCTTTCGTTTTGTTCGATTTGGGGGAAACCCATTTCTTTATTTCTAAGAGTCATGTCGCGTTGTTGGGTCTTGGGGATAGTGAGTCTGTAAAAAAATAAGGTCTTTATACCTTCAGGAGAGTCTGTATCTTGTTGTAAGTTATACAAGGGTGTATCAATGATTGTGGGGGAGGTGGACTTTCCTATTAAACTGTTAGAATTTCCTTTAGACGGGTTTCAGATAATTGTCGGGATGGATTGGTTGGGTAGATATAAGGCAAAAATAGATTTCCATCAAAAGAAGGTGTCTTTAAAGGGTTCGAAGGGAGTTAAAGTGTCGTACCGAGGGTTCGTTGTGAAGCCTAAGGTGAAGTTGATTGTGGCCATTACTTTAAAGTTGTACCTGATGAAGGGCTACCCAATGATCTTGTGTCATGTGAGAGATACCAGAGTTGAGGAGACAACAACAGACCAGATTGAGGTGGTGAGTGAGTTTGATGATGTTTTTCCGAATGAGATACCGGGATTACCACCGAAGAGGGATATTGATTTCAGCTTAGAGTTGAATCCGGGTACGGGACCAATCTCTAAGGCCCCGTAACACATGGAACCGAAGGAGCTTGATGAGTTGAAGAAGCAATTTAATGAGCTACTGGACAAGGGGTACATTAGACCTAGTGTATCGCTGTGGGGTGCGCCCATACTGTTTGTGAAGAAGAAGGATGGCACTTTAAGGTTGTGCATTGATTACCGTGAGCTGAACCATGTGACGGTGAAGAAGAGGTATCCATTACCTAGGATTGATGACTTGTTTGACCAGTTGCGTTGAGCTGGAGTATTTTTGAAGTTAGATTTGAGTCGGGATATCATAAGCTAAGTATAAAGGATAATGACATTCCGAAGACGACTTTTTCGTTCGAGGTATGGGAATTATGAGTATGTGGTGATGTCGTTTGGGTTGGCTAACGCACCAGCGATATTCACGAACCTTATGAACCGGATCTTTAGTCCAAATCTGGACATGTTCGTGGTGGTATTTTTCAACGATATCTTGGTCTATTCTAAGACTAAGGAAGAGCATGTGGAGCATTTGAGGATCGTGTTCCAGACCTTAAGGGACAACTAGCCGTATGCTAAGTTGTCTAAGTGTGAGTTCTGGCTAGAGAATGTGGCATTCTTGGGGCATGTGATATAAAAGGAAGGGGTGATGGTAGATCCAGGTAAGATAGAGGCGGTGTCTAATTGGGAGGCACCAAAGAATGTTGCAGACGTGAGGAGTTTCTTGGATTTGGGTGGATACTATAGGAGGTTTGTGAAAGATTTCTCGAGGATAGCTAGACCTATGACGACTTTGATGAGAAAAGAGAACAAGTTTTGTTGGGATGAGAACTGTAAGACAGTGTTCCAAAATTAAAGGAGCGTTTGACCACAAGTCCTGTCTTAGCATTGCAGAGTGAGAATTTTGAGGTTTATACGGATGCATCAAATTGTGGTTTGGGATGTGTGCTGATGCATAATGGGAAAGTGATTGCTTATGCGTCCAGGCAGCTGAAGCCCTATGAAGAGAACTATCATACTCATATCTAGAGTTAGGTGCGGTGGTGTTCACGCTGAAGATCTGGAGACATTACTTGTATGGGGCCAGCTGTAAGGTGTTTTCATACCACAAGAGTTTGAAGTACATCTATACCCAGAAAGAGTTAAATATGAGGCAGCGTGGTGGATTGAGCTGGTTGGAGACTATGATATGGAGATTACTTACCATGAAGGGAAGGCGAATGTTGTTGTTGATGCCTTGAGCCGGAAGAGTGTACATTCTTTGTGCACTGCGATGTTTTTGATTCGGTTGAGAGACGAGGTAGCGAAGATGGGGATCCATGTGATTCGAAAGGGGGATTCTACTAGTGACTTGATGATCGAACCAGGATTATATGATGACATTAGGAGGAAGCAACTGTAGTTTCATAATATTCAGCTGTGGAAAAAATGGGTAGAGGAGGGTACTACTCCTAGGTTTTCAATTCATGCAGATGGGAGTGTCATATTTGAGGGCCGATGATGTGTGCCGATGATCCGGAGCCGAGAAATATAATTTTGACTGAGGCTCACTGTACTCCATATTCGGTTCATCCGTGTGGGGATAAGCTATACAAGGATTTGGAGAAGACTTTCTGGTGCCCAGGGATGAAGAAGGATTTTGCTGATTTTGTAGCAAGATGCTTGACCTGTCTACGAGTCAAAGGGGAGCAGAGGAGACCGCAGGGTAAGATTCAGCCTTTAGAGGTTCAGGAGTGGAAATGAGTGTCTATATCCATGCATTTTGTGATGGAACTTCCGAGATCGCAGAGAGAAAATAATATCATTTGGGTGATCGTGGATCGGTTGACCAAGTAAGCTCATTTCATTCCGATAAAGGATACTTTGAGCCAGATGGAGCTAGCTTTGGCTTATAGGAAGCATGTGGTGAAGTTGCATGGGGTGCCTAGTGACATAGTGTCTTATCGTGATGAGAGGATCATTTCTCGATTTTGGAAGGAATTGCAAGAGCTTATGGGATCGGCATTGAAGATGAGTACAACATTTCATCCTGCGACGCATGGCCAGACAGAGAAAACAATCAAGACCTTGGAGGATATGTTGAGGGCTTGTGTGCTATCATTTGGTAAGAGTTGGGAGGATAAGCTCGATCTAATATAGTTTTCTTACAACAATATTTACCAAGCTAGTATTGGGATGGCACCATTTGAGGTTTTGTATGGGAGGAGATGCAGGAGTCCAGTATGCTGGGATGATAGTTCTGAGGCAATGATTATTGGACCCCAGATGAGAGCAGCGCAAGATTGTCAGAAGAGTTATACAGATCTACATCGGCGGGATATAGAGTTTCAGGTAGGTGACAAAGTTCTTTTGAAAGTTTCACCTATGCGTAGGGTGATGAGATTTGGGAAGAGGGGCCAGCTGAGCTATAAGTTTATTGGTCCTTATGATATTTTGGATCAGGTTTGGAGAGGTGGCTTACCGTTTAGCCTTACCACCCGCTCTTGACCGGATCCATGATGAGATTCATGTGTCTTAGCTGCGAAAATATTTGAGTGATCCGTCTCATGTTCTAGAGGCTGAGGTCGTTGAGCTTGATGAGGCACTTACTTACGTTGAGGTAGCAAAGGAAATCTTGGATCGAAAGGTGCGCAAGACTAAAAATGGGGAGACAACTCTACTGAAGGTGTTATATATGGTCTAACCATAACGTAGAAGAAGCAACTTGGGAGCCTGAAGCTGCCATGAGAGAGATATTCACATCTTTTGGAGGAGGTATGTTCGGTTACGAGGAAGTAACCTTGTTCTTTAAGGGAGGGAGGAGATAATTGCATTGTGTTAGTGGTTTAGCGTAGGTAGTAGTAGTAGTAATATATGGTGTTATTTTTGTTTGTTGGTATGTGATATATGTTATTATAGTGTGTCGTGTTGTCTTGACTTGGTTTTACTGGTAGCCGTAGAGTTGGGAACTTAGAGTCACGCAAGTTCTTTTTTAAGGAAGGGAAAAAAGAACTGTAATAATCCGTATTTATCAGGGGACCTAGGTACTCGGTCGAGTTAGGCTTACTCGACCGAGTGGATGGGGTACTCGCCCGAGTAGAGGGTATTCGGCCGAGTAAGGTTACTGTATCAGTTGAACAGTATTCTGTTCTTGGGCACTCGGCCGAATGTGGTAAGCACTCGACCGAGTGAGGTGTACCTTACCGAATACATATGGTACTCGACCGAGTACACCGGTATTCGAGATTATTTCGGACGGTTTGATTGAGGATTTTAAGGAGGATTAAAACATATTTCTCAATTTACGTTTCGCAATTAAAACCCTAACCTCTCTAAAACTTTCTCAAAACGTCGAAGAACATCCTTAATCATTCCAAGCCTGATCGGATTTTTCTTCTTGCTTTGTTGATTTCTTCGGTAAGTAATTCAACTATGTGATTATTGTTGTTAATTAATAGTATGCATTATAACCCTAATTGAATTGGGGGAAAAAGGGAAGATGGTTAGTAATTAATTGTATAATCCTTGTATGTTTAGGGGGATACTTTGTAGAAGAGGAAGTCTGATCTGATTGCTTGTACTTCTTGCGGATTTGCGAATAAGGTAGGGTTTCCTTACTCAGTAATTGTGTATGTTAATCTTTGTGATAAGATTCTTGTGGTGATATTGTTACTTGATTGATTGATGATGATGATGGAGTTCGGTTTTGGAGTTTGGAGTGCCTACTTGGTTACTATTTTGGAGATCTGACGGGTGACAGATCACACCCCGAGTTTGCCTATCATAACTCTCCCGCTGCGAGGGGGATGTGCACATTAATGTTCCGGGAACTCTCATTGCGATGAGAGGGGTTGTCGATGTCCTGTGCTGCGGTCTGGCACCAAGTGGTTGTTTTGCAGGTCAGGGATGGTAACCTGATGCTGCTGAGGTGACCGCTCCGGTGGGCCTCCGGTTTCTCTTTCTCGATTGGTTACATCGACTGTCTTGTACATTGGCTGACATATACGGTTACTGATTTCGTTACTGTTTTAAGAAACTGCTGCGATCCATTAGAGAATGATGAGCAGGTGATCAGCAAGTAACTCGTTGAGCTTGCGCTGGGGAGTTGATGGGATTGCCATAGTCGTGTCGTAGCTTGTGTTGAGATATCTAGAGTCTTAGACATTCACATTTATCATTCTTTACTTTATCGCTATTTTGAGATTTGGATTGTTGTTTAAGACTATATGCCGTTTGGATTTGAGATAATGTAACTATTCACTTTAAACTATGATTTTAATAAACTGTTCTATTAGGGTTTATTTTATATACATTACCTCGGGCAACGGAGATGGTAGGATCCTGATGTACTAAGGAGGTCTTGTAAGGGTCTTTGGTATATGAGGGAGTTATAATTAACTTATCTTAAGCCTAATTGTTGGATTTGTTTCAATTAATGCAATCTTAGTGTTTCATGAAATGTGTGAACTAACATATACATATTTTATTACTAGTTAGTACCCTCCTATAAGATCGAAAGCCTTAAGCGGGTGGGAACTTTTATTATGTTGGTGAAAAGGGTAGGTTTACGCGAGAGCTAGTCTATTCAACCTAGGTAAGGGTGTTAGATCGAGAGCGACGTCCCATAGTTCGACACAATTATTCAAATTAGCCAAGGATAATATCATTTACCCCTAGTCTACCCCATATGAACCTATGACCTCTAGTTTCCCTTTCCCTTGATTACAAACTTATTTACTTATTGTTTGATTTACCTTTCATTTATTCCCTTTTGCCTTAGTTTAGTCTACACTTTCTCTATACCTAAATTGATACATTTTAGCACTTAAAACTTAGCTAGAACTTTCTCCCGCACATTCAACCGTCTTTGTGGACCGACCTCGACTTATCAACTTTGCTAGGTCTTGTTTATAAAATGGTTTTGAGGTGTGTGATGACGGTACATCAAAATGGCGCCGTTGCGGGGACGGTGTTATGATTTGCTTGATTTGTTTAGTTGTTTTCTTGTGCCTCTCACCTTAGGGAACACGGTTCCTTAAGATAGTTCTATTTACCCTTTAGTTTTATTTTATTTTATACATACGCATAATTCTCGTCATAGGCAACTTCCCACTGATTCGTAAATTGAAAAGACCTTCGAAGGTATCCAAAAACCTTTCGCTTTATTGAAAAAGGTTCTTCTTCATAGGAACCTACATCTTCTATAATGGATAATTTTGTAGAAGCTTGTGTTGAAGAAGTAGAGTTTGTGAACCCTTTTTCCAATTAAACTCAAAACCAATTACAAAATCAACCAATCAAAAAGTGCCTAATTTTTCAACTCACTCTATAACCAACCGAAAAAAATTGCCCAATGGGACACCAATTACACAAAATCTCATGCGAAAATTCACAGCCAAACCCGCTTTCATACAACTTTTCAGAGAAGCCAATTTGGGGGCATGCCTAATGAGGACAGCTTCACATGGAGACTTTTGTGATTATTGTGATGTCACCACTCAAACGGGGGTAACTCAAGATCAAATACGGTGGGCACTCTTTCCCTTTTCTCTTGTAGGGGCTGCAAAGCAATGGTTCGAAGTCCTTGAACCGGGCACAACTTGGTATAGACTCATGGAGAAAGCTTGCTCTTGCCTTCTACCAAATAAAAATTCTACCCCTTGCAAGAAAAAACAAATTGAGAGCTTGGATAACGGGATTCAAGCAACGTGACAAGGTATCCTTGTATGAGTATTGGGAGACATTCAAAGAAATTTGTAGATCATGCCCTCATCATGGCCTGAGTGAGTGGTTTCTAGTGCAACAATTTTAAAATAGTTTGTATGAAGACTCGAGAGGAATTCTAAACTTGGGGTCGAATAAGAGATTCACGGAAGTGGATGATGATCAAACATGGAATAATATTGAGGAGATGGCGATGCACAATTCTAAATTCTAAGGCCCGAAAAGACTCAAATAGGAAGGCATGAAGACGATTCAATCACCTAATCAAGGGCCGACTTTGGGGCACAACTATGTGCACATATAGACACCATGAATATCAAGCTCAAGGAAGCGATGGACCAAATAGGGCAAGCCGTAATCTCATATCAACACAATGTAAATACCTCAGTTTAGGCCTCCCAAAAGCTACCTTATGATGATCGGATGAACATGATTAGTTTATGTCGCGATGTATGATGTTTCGTAGATCGGTTAATAAGTGATATATCAAACATTTGTGTCTCCCTTTTATTGTCATCTACGTGCCAATACAGTCATTTTGACATTAATAGGAGTCGATTCGGAGTTCGGGTAAAAAACCGTCTTCTTTTTCAGTAAGTCTGAGGGTGTTATACCCCTTTTTCTATTTTGTTTTATTCTATTCGTACTTATTTCACGTGTACATACGCCATATAAACACATAAGCAGCTTTATACGTTTATTTTAGACTATTTTTGAATAGACACGGTATATGATGCGCCTCATCTAAGGCCAGACACGGCATATGTTGCGCCTCATCTAAGGCCATGTTTGCTCATGTTTCTCAATTACCAAGACGAGAGCTTTTACTTTCTGATTTAATCGACTATTATCAATATTATCACCTTTTTTACGCCTTATTTAGTAATAATAATTCAAGTTTTCCACTTTTTATTTCCTCTATCTTTCATTCCTTTTTGGTAGTCGGGTTTATGAGATACAGGTGATGCGTGTATTTTATATAGACTTTTTAGTCCATTCATGCATGCATTTCTATGTCATTTAAGCGATATTATGTCACC
>JAIUZE010005680.1:0-11579 GCA_022085475.1 Heliosperma pusillum
TTTTGTCTGGAAACCTCTCCTTCCTTAGGTGCAACCATACTAGATCTCCTACTTTGAACTCTTTGGATTTCTTTGGACCCTTTGCTCTGGCTTTATACATCTCATTAGTCTTCTCAATTTGTTGTTTCTTAGCATGTATCTGCATCATCTGTTCTACCCTGTTCCTTGCATCATAGGGCACCACCGTCTTTGCCATTGGTACAAGTTCTGTTGGCATCAAGGGGTTAGTGCCATAAACAACTTCAAATGGACTTTTACCTGTACTGGTGGAGGGGGCTCTGTTGAAAGCAAATTCTGCCTGTGCCAGCTGCAAATCCCAATCCTTTAAAGACCTTGAAATGATACACCTGAGGATCCTGCCCAGAGTCTTGTTTGTGACCTCTGTCTGCCCATCAGTTTGGGGATGATGAGAGGTGCTGAACATGAGCCTTGTCTTTAGAAGCTTCCAAAGTGTCCTCCAGAAGTGACTCATGAACTTAGTATCTCTGTCAGACACTATGGTTCTTGGTACTCCATGGAGCTTCACAATCTCCTTGAAATACAAGTCTGCAACTCCCATGGCATCTTCAGTTTTCTTGCAAGCAACAAAGGGTGCCATCTTACTAAATCTGTCCACAACCACCATGACTGAGTCCTTGCCCCTCTGAGTTCTAGGAACAGCCACTATAAAGTCCATACTAACATCCTCCCAAGGCTTGTCTGGGACTGGCAAGGGGGTGTATGCTCCAGCCTGAAAGAATGACTTGGACCTCTGGCAAGCACTACACCTTCTTATCACATCCTGAACATCTCCCAACATCCTTGGCCAGTAAAATTGTTCCTGCAGCATGTCATAGGTCTTCTGGATGCCAAAGTGGCCAGCTAGACCATTTGAGTGAACCTCTTTCACTAACAACCCCCTATAAGGACCCTTTGGTATACAGAGTTTGTTCCCTAGGAACAAGAATCCTTCCTGCTCTAAGTATCTACTCCCATTCTTAGTGGTACCCTCCAGTCTTGCCACCCAGTCTTCTTTGAAATCAGGATCCTCCCTATAAAGCTCCTTCATGTGCTCAAATCCAAGCACTCTTTGCTCCATGTATGTCAGCATCATGGTTCTCCTTGACAAAGCATCTGCCACTACATTGTTTTTCCCCTCAATGTACTTACTGGAGAATGAGAAGGACTGCAAATACTCCACCCACTTAGCATGCCTAGCATTCAACTTATGTTGCCCATTGATGTACTTGAGTGCCTGGTGGTCAGAGTGTAATACAAAGGGTTTGGGCTTCAGGTAGTGACCCCAATGGTTCAAGGCTCTGACTATGGCATAGAATTCTTTGTCATAGGTTGAGTAGTTGAGCTTAGCACCACTCAGCTTCTCACTAAAGTAGGCCACAGGTTTTTGCTCTTGCATTAGGACAGCACCAATGCCTATGCCACTAGCATCACATTCTACTTCAAATAGTTTGTTAAAATCAGGGAGAACAAGTATGGGAGACTCACACAAGAGGTCTTTGATGATATTGAAGGACCTCTCAGCCTTGTCATTCCACCTAAACTCTCCTTTCTTCATGCACTCAGTTAAGGGGGCCATGATGGAACTGAATCCTTTGATGAACCTCCTGTAGAAGGAAGCCAGTCCATGGAAGCTCCTCACTTCAGTTATAGTTTTGGGGACCTGCCACTCCCTTATGGCCTTTACCTTGTCTTGATCAACAGGCACTCCTTCTTTGGAAATAATGAACCCCAAGAACTGAACCTCTTCCTGCATGAATGTACACTTTTCCATCTTGCCAAACAACTTGTGTTTCCTCAGGACTTCAAATAACAATCTCAGGTGTTGGAGGTGTTCTTCTGCTGAGGGGCTGTAGACCAATATGTCATCAAAGTATACAACAATGAACTTCCCCATATAGGGCCTTAGAACCTCAGTCATCAACCTCATAAAGGTGCTTGGAGCATTAGATAAACCAAAGGGCATGACCAACCATTCATACAACCCATGCTTGGTCTTGAAGGTTGTCTTCCACTCATCCCTAGTCCTGATCCTTACTTGGTGATATCCCTGCCTTATATCAATCTTGGAGAAGACCTGAGCCCCACTCAGCTCATCCAGGATATCATTCAGCCTTGGTATAGGGAACCTGTATTTGATGGTAATGTTGTTGATGGCCCTACTGTCTATGCACATTCTCCGGGACCCATCCTTCTTGGGCACTAGCAAGGCAGGAACTGCACAGGGACTGAGGGACTCCCTTACAAAACCCTTGCTGAGTAAGTCACCAACCTGAGCTTGTACTTCTTGAGTGGCCTTTGGATCACTTCTGTAAGCAGGTTTGTTGGGTAGCATTGCTCCAGGAATGAGATCAATATGATGCTCTATTCCTCTAAGAGGGGGTAGTCCACTAGGCAAGTCAGCAGGGAATACATCCCCATAATCCTCCAGTACTTGTTGAACATCAGCTGGAATGTTTCCTTGGGGAAGTAGGACCTCTTTGGTTAGCAGGATGAACACAGTTTCATCACCCATAAGCTCTTGAACCATCTCAGCTTTACTCAACAGTAAGACTTCTTTGGAAATGTCATTGACAGGGGCAATGTTCCCTTTAACATTGGGGGGTAAAGGGGCTAGTATGATCTTCTTGTTACCAAACTTGAAGACATAGGTGTTGTCCCTCCCATGGTGTACAGAGTCTCTATCAAACTCCCAGGGCCTGCCCAACAGAAGGTGACAAGCATCCATAGGTAGGACATCACACAAGACCTCATCAGTATATCCCTTGCCAATAGAGAATGGCACAACACACTGCTTGTCAACTCTTACTTCCACTCCCTTGTTCAGCCATCTCAGTTTATAGAGGTGGGGGTGTTCTTGTGTGGTTAGGGACAGTTTCTCTACTAGGGTGGTGGATGCCATATTGGTACAGCTTCCCCCATCAATTATCATGTTGCAAACCCTTCCCCTTATAGTGCATCTGGTCCTGAATATTTGCTGTCTCTGATCATCCTCTAATGGTTGAGGTTGGGTATGCATAACCCTCCAGGTTACTAGACTCAAGCCTGCATCTGGTTCTATCATTTCCTCTCTAGGCTCTTCCTCATGCTCCTCCAAACTCTCCTCACATACAAGGATCTCATCTTCACCCCATTCTACAACATCCATACTGCTCAAAGCCCTTTTAGAGGGGCATTCTTTAGCAAAATGCCCAAAGCCCTGACATTTAAAGCACTTCTTAAGGGATACTGTCTTTCTCAAGTCTGTCTCAGGGGCCTTGCCTTTGTCTGACACTGAGGGCTTGGCTGGGACCAAGGGTTCTCCTATTCTTACTCCAGTGAAGGGTTTGAAAGAAGGTCTAGTCTGTGGCCTGGGAGGGGTTGGTTTTCCCTTCCCTAGCTTCTCAATCCTCAAGGCTAGACTCACTGCTTCCTCAAAAGAGTAAAGGTGCTGCAACCTTACTCTGTTAGCTATCTTCTCATCAAGACCCTCTAAAAACCTAGCTATCTTCTGCTCAGGCTTTTCAGTAATCTCACATTGTAGTGTGAGTTGCTCAAAGTCCCTCAAATAGGACTCAACAGGTCTACCTTCTTGTTTCAGGTGGGTAAGTCTGATAAACATGTCTTGAGTGTAGTCTTTTGATACAAACTTAATCCTCATTTTCTTTTTCAGTTTATCCCAAGATTTAATAGGATCCTTACCCTCCCTAGTCCTCTGAGCCTTCATATTTTCATACCACAAGGATGCATATCCTTTCAATTTCATGATGGCTACATTAAAGGCTCTTCTATTAGTGTAACCCTTGAACTCAAAGACTCTTTCTACAGACCTTAACCAGTCTAGGAAGTCATCAGGGTTCATACTGAAAGTCCATAGACCTTAATTAGACTCTTCTAATTAGTTGCTAAATTACTTGTTAATTTAGTATTTAATGATCTATGTAACATGCATGCAAATATAAAGACATTTATATAAGAGAAGAAATTTCCTCACATTGATATGGAAAATATAAGGGCACAACAAGAACTCCTTCTTGTTGTTCTTGAGCTAATAATATGGATGAATACAAATAATCCCCAAAATAGAAGATCTCCTCTAAGTTGCACCAAGATTAACCCAAATAATCTACCCTTATTATTAACTAGATAATAAGATAGATATTATTCTACTAATATTATGACTATATTACTACACTAGTAATACTTAGTAAATATTAGTGTTTGAGAGTTTTAGTAAGAATATGAGGTTTTTAGAGAAGTAAGGAAACAAAGCACAAAATGAAGTAAGTATAAAATGAACACAAGTGCTCATTTTATAGGCCATTTGGCCGGTCCAAATTATCCAAATAAGGACTCTTATTTTGCATAATTTGATCACATGCATTAGAGTGGAGTGTTGTAGAACAAGTGATGATTGTTTACTACTTGTTATGTCACTTTCATAAAGTAACTAAAGAGTAAAAATAAGAACAAAATCATCACCATGTAACTACTAGCCAACCGGCCACAATGGCCTTAGTTTGGTCCATTTTGATTTTTGATATTTGTCTTACAAATACTTATTGATCATATGGTTAATTATCTTGTATAATTAAGTGTTAATTTGATCATATAATAATTATATGACTCAATTAAATAAATAATATGTACTTAACATTTTAAGTAATATTTTACCATTATATCAATATATAATGGGTCCCACAATGCTTAGTTAATTTATTTTACAACTCCTTGTAAATATAATTAACTAATTACCTCTATCTCAAAACCTCAACTAATTTAGTAATTTAACGATTAATTACTAAGTTAAATCTTATTTAATCGTATTAAAATAAGATATAAATTTATTAGTCAATTATCGCATAATTGAAAAATAAGCTTAATCGAATTTGAGTTCTTAACTCAATTTCTAATAATTAACTCTCGTACATATCGAATATATGTAATGTACTAATTAACTGTATCGTATACAAATAATTAGTTACTATTTGGATTTCATCATTTAGGTGTGACCGAAAGGGATCAGTTGATCACCGCCGTCAAACGACAATAACGTCAAACTCTAGTCAGCCAACCGTTATTGATTTACGTTAATCAACTGACTAATCATATATATAGTCAATAAATAGCCCAATTATATTCCTTAATAAGATTTATTATGTGGCGCACTATTTGTGGAGGACACCTACTCCAACAATCTCCCACTTGTCTGACACAAGTGTGCGTCACCAATTCTCTTGTCTCTTTATCATATCTCTCACTCAACGCAAGGTGTCTTTCAGGTCGCACTTGCGATTGGCAATATCTAGAGTGGTTTTCTCGATAGGGAGAGTAACTGTCTGACCGGAAAATCTACCATAGATCTCGTTCCGAGCGTGGCCACGCATTTACAGTAACTTCGCCTCGAGTGGCCTAAAGATGGTTTTACCCAACGTGGGTGGACAATTCCCGTTGATCCATCTACTCTGTATAATGCAGATCACCATGATCCAGAAGAAGTCCATCGGCCTCCTTTTACGGCACGACCTAGAACATCAACCAAAACCAATCGGAAACTGCACCGACTCAGATCGACGGTCGCCAGTCAAAATCTACTTATAGAATACGATATAAGACCCTGCCTCGACCAACGCAATCAAACCCTTGATTTCAGGTCTCTATTCACGTCACTGTCCGACAGCGTGTCATACAGTCTTCTATGTAAACGACCAGTCATCTCTCCATGACCCCATGGTGCTGAACCAACCACGATCGACGTACAATCTAGTCAATTTCGAGACGTCACCCTCATTTGGAGTGGACTAGGGGACAAAAATACTAAGTCGTCCATTCACGAACTTGAATAGGGTCCAACAATCTATTCGGATAACAAAGTATTAAATTTAGTCAACTAAATAAAGTTTAAATAAAACTCGAACAATAAATGCCATTAATCCTATATGAATAATTTATCCAACATTCAATTATTACATATTACATAATCTAAAGGAATTCTGGCACACGTCTCAATCCCATTGTGACGACATGACCATCATGCTTAGCCTTTGATAAAGGCTTGGTTAAAGGATCAGCAATGTTGTCATCTGTCCCAACCTTACAAATGTCCATTTCCTTTCTGTCCACGTAATCTCTAATTACATGATATTTCCTAAGTACATGTCTAGACTTGTTACTAGACTTGGGCTCTTTTGCCTGAAAAATAGCCCCACTGTTATCACAATAAATTGTGATATGATCTTTGGCAGTAGGGACTACTGTTAGTCCTTCCAAAAATTGCCGAATCCACACAGCTTCCTTTGCAGCTTCAGATGCTGCAAGGTACTCTGCTTCTGTTGTAGAATCCGTTGTAACGCTTTGCTTGAAACTCTTCCAGCAAACAGCTCCTCCATTCATCATATAAACATAGCCGGATTGGGATTTCATATCATCCCTATCTGTTTGGAAACTGGCATCTGGGTAACCCTTTACACGTAACTCAGTCTCGCCTCCAAACACTAAGAACGAATCCTTGGTCCTTCTCAAGTACTTAAGGATGTTCTTTACGGCTATCCAGTGACTCTCACCTGGATTTGCTTGGTAACGACTTGTCATGCTCAAAGCATATGCTACGTCGGGACGAGTGCACATCATAGCATACATGATTGATCCAACAGCTGATGCGTAAGGGATCAATTTCATGCATTCAATTTCCTCGGGTTTCGTGGGGCACTCTGACTTGCTCAAAGTGATCCCACTTCCCATAGGAATAAAGCCTCTCTTAGAATCTTTCATGTTGAACCGATCAAGAATCTTATCAATATAAGTCTCTTGACTTAATGCTAGTATCCTTTTAGATATATCCCTATAGATCCGGATACCTAAGATGCGCTGGGCCTCTCCTAAGTCTTTCATTTGGAAATGTATTCCTAGCCACTCCTTTACAGAAGTGAGCATTGGAATATCATTCCCCATGAGTAGTATGTCATCTACATACAAGACTAGAAAAGTTACTTTACTCCCACTAAACTTCATGTATAAACACGGTTCCTTGACACTTCGAGTGAAACCATTTTGTTTAATTACATGATCGAAACGATGATTCCAACTCCTGGATGCTTGCTTAAGACCATAGATGGATCTCTTAAGTTTGCATACCTTCTTAGGTTTTGATGGATCCACAAAACCTTCAGGTTGTGTCATGTACACTTCCTCTTCTAGAATCCCATTCAAGAAGGCGGTTTTGATATCCATTTGCCAAATCTCATAATTATGAAATGCGGCAACCGCTAAGATAATCCTTATGGATCGAAGCATGGCGACCTGGGGTCGAAGGTTTCGTCATAGTGAAGACCAGAACTTGGGTGAAAACCTTTGCCCACCATCTGCTTATAAACATCATTATGTTTGTCTATGTATCCACTTTTGATCTTATAGATCCACTACACTGAATAGGTCGTCCCTCCTTAGGTAAATCAACCAAGTCCCCTACTTGATTGTCGTACTAGAATCCATTTCGGATTGCAGGGCTCCTATCCATAGCTTTGAGTCGGGACTAGAATGGCTGCTTTGTAGGTTATTAGGTTTCGTTACTTACTTTTCAAAAAGTAACACACTTCTAGTCATCACCTTCCCTCTATAATAACAAGGTATCTATCAGGTGGATACTATATCTGCTTGACCTCCTAGGTTTTCCGAAGGAATAATTACCGTACCAGACGAAGAGGGACCGTTTTCCTCTACCGCCTTTTCGGTTTGTGGCTCCTCTGGACTTCATCAATTCAAATTTTCTCCCACTCTGTCTTTTAGAAATACATCATTTTTCTAAAAGACTGCATCACGCAGAACACAAACACTTTGTCCCTCGTGTTTTAGTGAGAAGTATAACACGGTGATTCTTTGATATCCTACAAAAAGACATTTGTCAGATTTGGGTGCGAGTTTATCGTCAGACTTATTCTTAACAAAAGCCTCGCATCCCCAAATTCTCATAAACGACAAATAAGGGACTTTCCCTGTCCATATCTCATATGTAGTCTTGTTTGCCGCTTTAGTCGGGCTTCGATTTAGTGAAAATATTGCAGATAAGATAGCAAAACCCCAAAAATAATCAGGAAGCTCTGTTAGACTCATCATAGATCGAACCATATCTAATAAAGTTCGATTTCTCCTTTCGGACACACCGTTTAATTGAGGTGTTTCAGGAGGAGTCCATTGTGATACTATACCACAATCTTTTAGGTGTGAATCAAATTCATTGTTCAAGTATTCACCACCACGATCAGATCGTAGGGTTTTAATCTTTTTATTCAATTGGTTTTCTACTTCATTTTGAAATTCTTTGAATTTTTCAAAAGCATCACCTTTATGCCTCATCAAGTAGACATATCCATATCTACTCAAGTCGTCGGTAAAATTAATGAAGTAGTGATAACCACCTCTAGCTCGGATCGTCATTGGACCGCATACATCTGTGTGTATAAGTCCTAATACTTCACTTGCTCGTGTCCCTTTTCCCGTAAAAGGAGCACGAGTCATCTTGCCCTAAGACAAGATTCGCCTACGGCCATAAGATTCGTAATTAAATGGTTTGAGTACTTTAGATGAAACAAGTCTCTTTATGCGTCGTTCGTTTATGTGCCCTAAACGACAATGCCAAAGGTATGATTGATTAGGTTCACCTTTTTTGAGCTTCTTGTTTTCTACATGATAGACCTCTTTTGCAATATCTAGAACATAAATACCTCCAATAGAAATGGCCTCGCCATAAACCATTTCATTAAATGAAAAAGTACAACAGTTGTTCTTAATGCAAAATGAAAATCCTTCCATGTCTAACACGGAAATGGAGATAATGTTCTTGGTAAGAGTTGGTACATAATAACAATTATTTAAATACAACTCTAAACCATTAGGCAAAAGAAAAACGTAGGTGCCCACGGAACTGCGGCTACTTAGCTCCATTTTCCCATGCGTAGGTCCACGTCACCCTTGGCTAGTGATTGCACGTCCCTCAGCCCCTGTACATGATTACAAAGGTGAGAACCACAACCGGTATCAAATACCCAAGAAGAGGTACTAGCAAAGTTAATATCTATCATATAGAGTGATGAAAGAATTTTACCTGACGTTGTCACACACCCGTCCTTCTTATCTTTCAAGTACTTGGGGCAATTGCGTTTCCAATGCCCTTTGCCATTACAATAATAGCAATCCGCCTCCGCGTGTTTGTTGACTTTGGGTTTGGCCTTATAAAAGACCTTTGCCTTTCCCTTGCCGGATTTCTTGAAAAGAGTCTTACCCTTTCCCTTTTCCTTCCTCACCCCAAGGTTCATGTTCTTCATTTTCATGGAAAGAACATCCTTGGGTTCACTCCCACTAGCCTCCATGTCTCTCTCAGCTTGGGTGAGGAGTGCATGGAGTTCATGGAAACTCTTGTCCATGCCATTCATGTTATAGTTCACCCTAAATTGGGTGACCTTAGGTGAGAGTGAATGAAGGATCTTACCCACCACCAAATTCTTCGGAATTGTGCACCCTAGACGCTCTAAGGTGTCCGCGTGCTCAACCATTTTGAGCACGTGTGGGCCAACCTTTTGGCCCCTTTGAAGCTTAGTGTCAAAGAATTTTGTAATTGCCTCATATTGGAGAATTTGAGGGGCTTGCGAAAACATCGAAGTGATCCTCGTGAATATCGCATATGTATTGAGAGAGATCAATTGGAGTTTGAGTTTGGGTGAGATTGACCAAATCAAGACATTCTTGACGTCATTAGCAACCTTCAAATAAAGGTCATATTCGGCCCGAACCACCGCGGACGATCTAGGCGCGGGTTCGGTGGGGGGTTCTTCGACCAAGTAGCGAAGCACGTTATCGGATAACGCGGCGCTCTTGATCGTTGATTCCCATTCAACGAAGTTACGTCCGTCATCCTTAAGGACACACTTGTCCATGACGGACCTCAACCATGAGTCTCTACCCAAGGTTGCAACGTTTGATGATGTTGACATTATGCGAATATGGTAACTACAACAAAAAGAAATATATAAACATTCATTGTTAATTTTACTTGAAAAACATTTTAACAAGTTAAGCATTCATATAATGACCTCTCACTAAATTATATAAATGATTCCAAGACCCTTCTTTAAATAAAAATAGTCATCGCATGCCACTTTTTATCTAGAAATGGTAAGTCGTTACTTGACTAATTCTATCCTTAGAACTCTTGGTTGACGGATTTCAACTAAATCCATCTCCTAGTCCCAAGATAACGCTTATCTCGTTGAGTCCAATCCAATTTTAGCTTGTGATCGTATCACCCTACTTACCCGAGGTAAAAAGGGACCCACGAGCGTGGTAGCCCTAATGAACACGGGATTCATAGGTGTTTTTAATTGGTAAGGCTAATCTCAATTTTTTTAAACATGTGAGAGATCTTGTCAATTTAGTTATTAATTCCCTATAAGTGAACTAAGTCGGTGAATTGTGAATAACGTTGAATTGACAATAACGGTAAATAAACTGCATGTGTGACGCTTTTGGCATGAGCGGAAATAAAGCAAGCAATCAAGCAACAATAAAATCCTAGTATGGCCACCTAGCTAATCAAAAATTAACTAGATAGTTACAAATTCGGAAACCAACTCCTTGGTCCCTTGCCTCTTTACTTGGAACACATTCCAAAATGTCACCGTCTTGAGGGAGTCACCGGTCTTCATAAAAATAATTACAAATGTACAAATATACAAATTCCTATTATACATTTATTCTATAAAATAAAATTATTAAATTATACAAACCGGCGATACTAGATCGCAATAAAATTACAACCATACCGTTATTCCCTTACATTACGGGTAATAACGATAAAAACAACTAGGCCATACTAGGTACAAAATTTGCATAAATTATTAAATAAATGACATTCATTCATTCAACCATAAATTAAATAAATTGCTGCAAAAATTCATGCCAAAATCGTCCTAAATTCATTCATGCTCATTGTAGCTCGATTTTTTCCGGGATTTATTGATTTTTAACCATTAAAAATCACTATCAACATTTAAATCGCATTTAAATTCAAACTATATAACTAAACTGATTTAGAACTCAAAATTAGTCACTACTAATTTTGTTGGTCATTAATTAGATTGATTTTATTTTATTTGCTAAATATTACGGTTTAATCATAACAATTATGAAATAAAACCAAAATAAAAATATAAAAATCATAAAATTTGAAACCAAAAATTTTGTACATTATGGAAAATGTCCAGGAACTATAAAAATAAAAAACATTTGCCCAAAAAATTTAAATTAATTTTATGAACAAATAGCTTTGTATTTAATGGTTTTATCAAATAAAAAGATTAGATATAGTAAAACAGTGAAACAAATTATGAAATTTCACCAAGAGTATCAACATCAGAATGTTAAATGTACAAAAAATTTTCAAGACCATAAATGGACATTTCAATTTTATGAACATTATAATCTCATATTATCGACTTTTATCGTATAAAAATCAATGAACATGCAATACATAAGTAAAAGTCACGAAAATTTACATACAATATGTAAGATATGCATGTGAGATCATATTAAAATTTCATATCCAGAATCAA
>JAIUZE010005681.1:0-10313 GCA_022085475.1 Heliosperma pusillum
CCAGGCTTCTCGTTTTTCCACTGATGTGCATCTTCTACAGGAGTATAGTTTTCCGTGTATATATGGTTGAATCAAGGAACAATTCAACTTTTGGTCTCCATTAGTCCTATATCCTTATAAATTTGTCATCCACTTCCACTTCATTGCTATGTCCTATACTTGAGTTTTTGTTTCCTTTTTCTTTTTTCTGCTCTTTTTTTAAAACCAAGTTAAGTATGCAAGTTATTGGTTTTGATCTTTGGTGTTTTCTAGAGTAGCAGTAGTAATTTTTGTATCTCTGAAATTTCAGCCTTTCTGCTTGTGAATGTCTCTTCTGAAGATGATTTCCAGCTCTGTGAGAGTGTTGTAAATAAATGGGCAACTTCGCAATTAAATCATGAATTCAAAGAAGATAAGCATACACTCCGTGACCTTTTGTTTTTCTTGCACATACCAAGGACGGGAGGACGAACTTATTTTCACTGGTACATGCTTATGCATTTTACCCTTTGTTAGATTTTTTTTTAATTTTTTAGTGTCCGTCGGTTGAACGACATTTATTGCAATGTCTATTCCTCTCCTTGCAGTTTCTTGAAGAAGCTGTATTCTACTCAGTTGGAGTGCCCTCGTTCTTATGATAAATTGCGGTTCAACCCAAGGTATGAATACAAACATTTTTTTCATCGGCATTTTTCTGTAATTTTGTGTTGCCTCATTTCATGTGTAGTTTCAATGACACTAGAAAAAGGCTACTTTGGGTTACCTGTTTTCTTTGCTGTTTTCTGTGTCATAGCTGATGGCAATATCTCATGATATTCATATTTTTTTGTTTTGACTTAGAATACTGCCATTTATGGGCTCATGGCCCCAATAGTCTAGTCAATAGTGATTCATAGCCATTGCTAAGCTTCCTAATCCACTTCATAAGTAAGGTTTTGTTCCAACTTAGAATTTCCGTTATCTCATAACTTAAAACTCAATCCACCCTTCTCTTCTAGGCGTACAATCTTTATCTCGTCATGTCCAAATATATAATATATATACTGTGCTCACGAGTGCATCCCCACAAAAACTGCTTGCACATTTGATCAGTACCCCTGACAATGGCTTTTAGAAGCACGGAAAGTTTTCCATACCAATAACTAACTGTTATCAAGCTAGTCCGCCCTGCGTGAGAGAGTTGTTGATTAGCCAAGTGGAAAAGCTTATGCTTGATCTTAAGCGAGAAGCACGTGGTACACTTCAAAAGTGATTTTGAATTCAAAGAGAGGCCCAGCTATTTAAAGGTGAAATGACTCTTGGTAAACCCTGGAGTCAAAACAAATTTTTCATCAGACTCCTGTAATGCAACAGCAGTCACAGATTGAAGATCTCCCCTCATAAGCACAAGGAGATTGTCAGAAAACAAGAGGTGAGTCAACCGTATTCTGGAGCATTTAAGATGATAGAAAAATAGGTAATAACATTAGTCTAAGCTTTCCTTAGTTTTGCCTAGCTGCTGCCCGGTGTCTTTTATTCTCCAACCTAGTCTTGCAGGTGCCATCTGCAATAAGAAATCACTTTAAGCTGTTGTGGATTATTCCATTTAAGTTGTCTTCAATATCATTGGTTCGGCAAGAGAGCTTTCCTTTGCAATGTGACTTAAACTAAACCACTTTAGTGCTAAACTGGTCAGAGGTACTAGAAGCGGATATAATCTGTGTGTATTAGTCTGTATTATTAATAGTGCTGTTATTAATTATTACCTGATCACTTACTCAAGTAAATGGATTCAGAATATCCTCCTTTTCGTCCATCGTTCTTTGCTCACCTTTCCTTAGTCCATTCTGCTGCAGGAAATTTCATCGAGTTCCATATGATGCCTAAAGTTATCCAGAATATTTCAAAACTTTGTCTTATTATCTCTGTAGATTCAGTCATATAAAAGAAACTTTCTATGTGTGGCCTTATATAATTGTGTATATCAACATCAAGCAAAACATCAAGCTTTCCTTGATTGGTTAAACTTGTGTCCCTTTCTGTTATTGTCAGTTTAAGACAGCTGAGATATTGTTGAAACGAATATTATTGTAGTTTTTGCACTCTTCTTTTGATGCTTCCGCATGCAGGTTTATTATGCTTGTTCTCTCGGCATATCATTTATATATCTTATTTGCAGGAAAGCAAACTGCAGGTTATTAGTTACTCATGATGATTATAGCATGATGTCAAAGCTGCCCAAGGAAAAAACATCAGTCGTGACAATATTAAGGAATCCCGTTGATCGCGTATTCAGTACATATGAATTCTCAATTGAGGTAGCTGCTAGATTTTTGGTGCATTCTAATTTAACTTCAATAACACAATTGGCGAGACGTCTACGAAAGAAAAGCAATGCAGTTAGCACTCTAGATATATGGCCATGGAAATATTTGGTTCCATGGATGAGGGAAGACCTGTTTGCTAGGGTATGGATTCACTGATATTTCTTCCTTCATTTATTTCCCTTTTTGTGTGGTACTATTGTTCACTGGTATACCGTTTATCCCGAGCAATTTTTCGTCCTGTAATTTTGAAGTCCGGCCAGAATTACATTTAATAAGTTGGAATGCACCTCTTTTGTGTGCCATACATCCATGCAAACTTCCAAATTTCATGCACTATGATAAATTTTTCTTGTTTGGGGCTCTCTTTTGAGTTCAACAGCCTATCTTTTCTCATCATTGCCGTTGTGCCTTCAAAGGGTCTAATTCTCTAACAGAATGAGGGGTTGGACCTAAGTGGCCCTTTCCCTTAAAATTATTGATACTATGCAACCAACCATTGAAAACAGGATGATCAGCTGTTAATTTTATGTACAGAGGATTCAAAATCCTTCATACTTGGTGATTTTATCAAAAAGCTGAAATAACAAGAAATATTTGGCTCCATCAAAATGGAGGGTAAAAGACTATATGACCATCTTTCATATTATAAATTTTTTTTTTTTTTATTTGGTATGTCTTTTTCATCTTCTATGTGTAATTTGCGTCTTTGTTTGAAATTGATTTAGGCTGGACTGACAAAGAAATTCATTTTAGGAATTTGTGACCAGGATCATTTTTGTAGAGACACCTTTCACTTTTATGTGATGATAAGCATTGAGAGTGGATGGGTAGCAGTTTTTTAAATATTACTCCCTCTATCCCACATTCCCACTTATATACTCCCATCTAACTTTGCAGTCTCCAAACTGTTGCTTTGACCTATTTTTTTCCCCATTTATTATTACTTCTATTTGTTGAAGATATAGTTTTGTGAAAGACTTCTTAGCAATAACTGTAAATTGTTAAGTATCTAAAATCATATCCTAAATTTCTACGTTAACATATCCGATGTCAAAGTTTGCAACTTTGACCTTGAAGAGGCAAATGGGAAGATAAAAGTGGGATACAAGAGTATTAAAGTGGATTTGTAGTTTAATCAGGGATTTCATTGTAAGAAAGTCATATGGAGTACCATAAAGGCATAAACATAGTCAGAATTAATAAATATAAAGACGCAGAATTTTTCTGTGATGATGCACTTACTTTTTAGTGACGCTTATGGGCAATGGCAACGGTGTATTACGTCATCACAGTTTGTGCCTATATGACCTGCCTTTTTCTGAGCATGTGTGGCTTAGTTCGCGCCTTGGATGAGGCACTAGCCAAAACGCCTCGGTGCATTTTAGGTGTGCCTTTTAGACAGCGCTCACCTAACAAGGCTAACTAGTACGCACTTTCCATATCTTTTAGATATGGCTCACTATTTCTTTTCACCATTATTCCCAACTTTACTCCTTGCCATGTTTAGAGTTTAACCAACTTAAAAACTCCTAAAAAGGCTATTGTTGCCAAAAAATTTATTTGGAATTACAAATTTTTATTATCAAAAATAGGGCGCCTCGCGTCCAAAAGGCGTGCGCCTTCGCCTTCGCCTTGCGCATTGCGACTCATCGCCTCGGCCCCGTAGCGCCTTGTTGTGCCATGCGCATTTTCTAAATAAGATGTGTGGTGAATGTTGTCTGCAGTTGAAAACCCATCGAACATATCTGTGGAATGTTTACCCAACGGAAATCATATAGCCTAAAAAGATTTGAAAATGCGTTACATAGAGGTTCGCCTCTTTTGAAGATATTTATGCCACCTTAACTTTGCAGAGAGATGCTAGGATTCTTAAGAAGCAGAATCATGTTGGGCATAATGATTCATATGACATGGAAGATATGGCTATGCCACTGCACCAGTACATCAACGATCCAATAGCTTTGGACATTGTTCACAATGGCGCGACTTTTCAGGTTGACCTATCCTTGTTAAGATTTGCATCTTAAGTAAGCGTTTAGGTTTGCAAATTCACGTGTTTTGCTTCCTAAAGTTTCCCCCCATTATTATGGGGTTTTTGTCTCTAGATAATTATTTAAGCTACTTTTGTTTGTAATTGAATTTTCTTATCCTATGATTTATTTTCTTTACATACTTTCTCTGTTACAGCAGATAGTATACGTTTGCTTTTTGCTCTATTTTTTAGGAATGACAATGACAGTGGGCGTTACATCTAGAGATGGAAGTGGGCACGCGGGCCGGCATGCCCGAACATGGCCCATGGCCCATTTTAGCACGACGCAGGAATGACACGGCCCGAACACGGCACGCAATGGGCCGTGCCTGTGTCAAAGTTTGAGAAAAAAAGACCATGCCTAGGCAGTAGGCACGGCACGGCCCACATGGGGCACGCCACACTTTGGCATGATCGGGCACGCTTAAAATACAAATAAATAAGGCTAAAGAGGGGGAATTGGCACGACACGGCACGCCATGGGCAGTAGGCCGTGCCTGGGCAGCCATTTCCATTTCACTGGCACGGCACGGCACGAACCCACTTTCTCGTGGCGAGGCCGTGCCGGCACGAGGCACAGCCCGGCACAACCCACTTCCATCTCTACTTCCATCTACCTCCTACCTTATTGCCTTAGTCCCAACCTCTACCCACTTGACTCTCTTCCTCATGCTTTATTTTGCTCTTCTGCACTCCAACTACGGACTACCAGGGATGACTGCTATATCACTTCCAAAAAGACAACCTCTAGACCACACATGCTCCTTCTCTGCCCACCTTGCGCACCATCTGATAACCACTTCTCAATCCATTTTTTCACACCTTACTAGACATCTACCTGTTACCTTAGTGCCCTTAGTCCTGACCTCTACCCACGTGGCTCTCTTCCTCATGCCTCAGTTTGCTCTTCTGCATTCCCAACTACTGACTACCAGAGATGACTGGTAGTGGTGGAAGTTTAAGGGGAGAGATTCATGAAGTTGGGTAGTGGCGGATGCAGGGTTAAGCAATGGCATGGCTGAGGTGGTTGGTATCGGGCTGTCAGTGTGATGTAGGCTGGAGTCTGGTTGTGATCTGGTTTGTAGTCATGCCTGTAGTCTGGTGGTCGGGCTTGGGTAGTGGAGGCGGAGTTGTGGTGGGCAATGGGCATGTATGGAGTCGGGTGGTAGGGGTGGCCGGAGTCGGTGGTTGGGAAGTTTGTTGATGGGCATGGCTGGCGCCAGGTGGTTAGGGCTGGAGTGACGGTATCTGGGGTAGTGCTGCCGTGCTGGAGAGGATTTGTTGTGTTGACGTGGGCAAGGGAGTTTAATAGGCGGGGTTTGTCAAAATAAAGCTTAGGGTATGTTGGTCATTATATGACCACATGTTGTCCAAATAAAGAAATGAATATAATCAAATGGACCAGCCCAAAATAGAAAACTTATATTATCTATTGGAACAGAGGAAGTAGTTTCTTAAACTAAAAATGCTTGCATGTTTACAATTTATGCAACCCCATTATCAATCAATTAATTATGTCTTTGCATCCTTATGCATCATATTCTCTCCTATTCTCTAAGATCTTCCACATTTGTTTTGGACAAAAAATTAGTGGTATGATAGACATGTGGATGTTAATGAAAGTAAGAGAGAATGTGGGGTCACAAATTATTATAACCACAAATGATACACAAATAAAGAAAGTGAAACATCTCTGTGAATTTGTCGTTTTAGGAAATGTGTAAGATCAGAAAATAGGAGGGAGTATAAAATACAGTGGTTTAAGACATTTAAGAGTGGACACTTCTTACTTTTACATTCATATTTACAGCTTGTACTGCATATAATAAGCCTTAGTATGCTAGATCAAAATACTGCTATGAGCCTATGATCATGGACCAGGGGTTGCAATGTTGTATATATTGGACATAAGATGAGAGATAATCAACTAAGGTGGTTAGGCCATGTAAGACTGTACCAAGTGAGCCATCACGGCTTGACGAATGTGGAAGTGATGAGATTGAGGGGTAGGTAAAGTGGTAAACATTGATATGGAGGTTGAAAGTGTCAAGTGTCTACCCGAGTTCTATGAAAAATAGTGTTGACTTGGGTTTAAATAAATTACTCCCTCTTTTACAATGTTCCTCCAATTTACTTTATCAGAGCCCATGGTATCAGAGCCCATGGTAAAAAGACCTGGGCATAAAAGAAAAAGAAAAAAAAAAACTGGGCCAAGAAATCGCAACCGTTAAAGAATAACACGGTTTGCTTGACAGCTGGAAGAGAGGCCAGAAAGCCCCCCAGTCTGATTTAAAGTGGGCTCACATGTGACGGGGAGTGTGAAGAAACCCAATTGTTCACATGTGAGTGTAATCCCACATTGAGAAAAGAGGGGAGAGTTTACCACTTTATAAGGCAATGGGCTATTCCTTCTATCGCCAATTGGTTTTAGAGTGGAACCCCCTTGGGTTTATAAAGTGGACCCTCTCTCCTCAGTACGGGTTGGACCCAGGCCCGACTATGACATTTAGGTCACGGTCTCTTAGGCGACATTGACACTTTGACCTTCGTTTTATCCACTTGTATATTATAATTACCCGTTGAAAATAACTCTTTATGGAAGATCTTTTTATGACAATTGTAACTATGTAATAATTGTATTATGAAATTATATAGTTTGTAGTTTATTCATATACATGGTCAAAGCTCTAAAACCTTGACATCGAAACGCTAAATGGGAGGAACATGTGTAAAAGAGGGAGTATTTTTTTTCACAATATTTTTAATTACTTTTTCCTCTTATTTTCTATACTTATTTTCGCATAACGTTTATGCTTAACTTTCTTCGAAAGGTTTCCCTCATTTCTTTATCTTTGATATTTTTCTTAGTTCTCCATACTTTTTTTTCCCTTTGTGCTTCATTACCATGTTTGTCCTTTTCTCCATTTCTCTAACCCTCCATTGACACTTCCATGCCGAAGATCATCTTTTACTTACTCCTAATCATTTAGAGACTAACATTTTGTTTGGATAATGGAATTTGGAGGAAAAGGGATGGAAAAGCATTTAGAGAGGGGGCAATTTCTTTTGTTTGGATAAAAAATGTACGTGGAGAGATATGGATGGGAGGGAAAGTGGATCCCTCCATTTGCCTCCTACAAGGCAAATTATTTCCCTTCCAACAAAAGGAAAGATAGATGGAAATGACTTTTTCCCTCCATTCCCCTCTCTTCCCTCCCTTTCCTTCCATTTTGTATCCAAACAAAGCCTAAGGTTATGGTGTTGGTGCTGCCATTGTATTGTGGATCAAGTTATGCAAGTTAGAGTGGCTCATAGAGGAGGCATGAGCATGAATGAAAAGCGATTTCATTGAAAAAAAAAACAACTTTCCTTAAGGGGTTTGTTTTGATAGACTCTCAACATTAAGGGCTATTATGCATTTTACAAAACTGAAATAGTCGGTATAATACCTTTCTATATATCTAGGATGGTACACAGAACTACAGAAGTGCTCCCTCTATCTCATAATAAAATCCACACCCTCCTGACAGAGAAATTAAACGATATTGATTAGGGGTCGGGTATGTTGGTTGGCACAAATAGAGATTACGGGGATATAGGTTGGACCGTGGGAACAATATGAGAATTCTTGTAAAATAGTGAGAGGGGGTATGCAAGGGCACATTGAGTAGTATTTCTTATAGATTTGATGTTTTCACCACGACAAATTATGCAACTGAAAATAATTAAAGCTAAGTGTGAATGTTATTGTGAGATCGCTTAAAATATATAGTGTGAGCCTCATCGTGAGACGGTCTATGATTAAAAGTGTTAACTTTGCTCTAATACACAGGTACTATTTACAACTTAAAATTGTTAATGTGACCTGAGTTTGCAAATGAAGTAATTCTGAATCTAGCAATTCTCCAGGAGTCCAGGCTGTAATGTCTATGAATGGGGAGTTTGGAGTTGCCCTTGCATTCAGTATCAATTTAATTATTTGGCTCTAACAAGAGATCCGCTCCTGGAGGTTCTAATTCAGCTTCATTTGGCCAGATACTTATCTATCCATGTTGCTTGTGTTTTCCATGTTCTTATTCACTTCATATCGAACTTCTATCCCTGGACTCTGGCTGATCGATCTAGACCATTTTCAGATTGCAGGACTGACAAATAACTCCTATATAGCAGAGTCACATGAAGTTCGTGCCTGTATCCGAAAGCATCCTGCTCTGGGCGATTCTGTGCTTGATGTGGCAAAGGTAACTGTAACATTAGAACTTGCTATGTCATTTTATAAAGCTTGCCAATTCCTTTGGGCTTAATATCTTACTCTAATATTCTAGAGGAGGTTGGATCATATGTTGTATGTTGGACTGACCGAAGACCACAAAGAATCAGCAACTGCATTTGCACACGTGGTTGGTGCACAGGTCATATCTCAGTTAGTAGGATCAAATTCGAGCATGTCCCATCTTGCTACTAATTTAACCGGTCAGTTACGCTGATACTTCCTCCAATTCACAAATAGTTTACATTTTTCTTTGTTTGATTGATTCATAAGTTACCTACTGTTTTTGTTGGTTACCCTTTAGCTGTTTAACAGCCTTGTTCTAATTTTAAAGAGTAAGTGGGCTACTTGCCTTTTTGCTTTACTTTTGCAGTTTTGCACCGCTTTTGGGTTCATTTCGTGTAATTAACCCGCTTTTACTGTCACCCATTTTTTCTATTGGTTTCCTTCACTGTTGTGTCCTTGTTGTAAAGGGAATATATTTGTGGCTAGGTGGGTGTATATTCTTACGTCTCTTCTAGTACTTCAAATTGGTGTGCATTGCTGTTTATTTTTGCTACAGATTTTGACCTGTGTAGGGATGAGGCCTACAGAGATCTTAAATTGCGTTTTGCTGATGTATAAGAAACTGGCATCAGATCTAAAAAAGGAATATATTAAATTAACGAGGCAATGCCTGCAATGAAATGGCCGCCATTTTTTATGTGCTTTGTAAGAAAGATGCCACCTATATATTTTTGTAAGTTGTCCTAACACCACCCTTAGTTTTAAAAAGCACGCCTTAGATGAGGTGCTAGCCAAAATGCCTCGATGCATTTTAGGTGCGCCTTTTAGACAACGCTCGCTTAACAAGACACGCTAGTACACACGTTCCATATCTTTTTCATCTAGATCTTCAATTATGCCATTTCTTTTCCCCATTATTCCTAAACTTCACTCTTTTGCATTTTAGCCAACATGTAATCTCCTAAAAAAGGTATTGCTGCCCAAAATTTGAACTGGAAAATTACAAAGTTGTCACTAAAAATAAGGCGCCTCGCATCCAAAAGGCGTGCGCCTTCGCCTTGTGCTTTACGCCTCGTCGCCTCGACCTCTTATCCCCCCTTCAAACTAACACACCACCTTTTTACATCTATATAAATTTTAACAAAGGAAGATGCAGTTGCCTCTGGTGCTGTTTTTCATCCCATCAAATTGCTTAACCAAAGTTACTAACTTATTTTGACAAGAATGTGGTAGTGTGGGTGTCGGTGAGGGGTTTCCTTATGTGTCTTCTGGAGTAAGTGTTGAGAAGACGTTGGCCTAACTTGACAGAAATCTTAAATCGAGAAAAATACTAAAGAAAAAAAAATCTTACATCTATTCATTAGGTTTTTGTGTTCTTGGGTATAGTAAGAGGATGGCTGGTGTCAGTTTTACAATGTAGAAAGGGGCTGAAAAGGGAGGATCTAACTGAGTTTGCCAAAAAAAAACGTAGAACTGTATATTTAGTAGCTGTTTGGGTTCTTAGGGTAAGATGATGGCTGGGCCCAGTCTTACAATGTAGAAAGGGCTGAAAAGGGAGGATTTAATTGAGTTTGCCAAGAACTAAGAACTGTATGCTTAGTATCGGACTATGACATGCAACTTACCTGCTTGTCAAATTTTATGTTTTGCTATTTCGAGTTGTTCTTACACTGGCTTACTAATGCTACAGAGCAGAACTCTCCTTTTACAGAACTTGATT
>JAIUZE010005682.1:0-27284 GCA_022085475.1 Heliosperma pusillum
TCAAGATTGATCTTTAAGAAATCGCATGCTAGTATCTTATTTCTTACTCGGATATCTTCATAACTCTACTATCTGCTTTATCTCTTTCTTGACCTCGTCATTTTCAGCGTTCCTCTCTTGTAATCCCGTGCCTGATTATTCTCATGTTCTCCTTGAGTTTCCTTATCCTTTATTAACTCGTTGATGCTTCATCTTTTCTCTAGTGGATTGGATATCCCGTTTGTAAGGCTCGGGGAATAAGTGTAATTTTGGAATTCTTTAGCTAGAATATGTGTCTTTGGATTGAGCAAATTTCATGTTGTATTTGATCATGGGAAATAGGACTTAAGCTCTAGGATGAATCCTAATAATGATAATATATCCTCTCTTAGTAGTTTTAGGTTTGGAGCTTGGTATTGTAGTGTTATTTTGAGAATTGAGTTGATCATGATAATAGTTTGTTGATGTTGAGTAGTATAACGGTTGCTTGGGATATCATTTGGGAATTAGATGTCTCTAATTGGTAGATTCTAAAAGAGACTTTGCTTTAGGGAATTTAAGCTGGTAACCCAAGGTTTGAGGAGTATTGTCGTAAATGAAAATTTATTCATTTTGAGTTTTAGATGAGCTAGATGATTTGAATGGTTGTCTTATTGCCAAATAATTGGCCATTTGTGGTTTGGAATTAGTAATTCTCTTTTATTCTTAAGGAATCATAGTTCGAGATTGAGAAATGTTCGTTACAAGCTTTGGATAGTGAATGCTCGGTTGTTATGGATTATAGAGTTAGAATAGTGAACCCATATATCCTGAGGATTAGTAACCACCCTAATTTGCTAATGTGACTATTTATATTTGAGGCTTCGAGCGTAGTAATGATCGAATTAAGGATGTTAGGGCGTATTAAAGAATTCTTATAACCGATAATGGATTGTGGATTTTCCCTTGTCGTGAGACTTTGGATGAGGCTAGTTGGATCTTAGATAATTATGTTTGGTTGCATGGATTGTGTTTTGATTTTCGAGGGTGAGAAAGTTCATTGTAAATTTAGGATAATGAGTTTGAGAAAATTGGATTAAAGGAATTTCCATGGTAAGTCTTTTACTTTTGTTTTGTTGCGCTCATGTTTTCCCTAGATATAAATATTTTGTTGGTGGTTTCTAATAATAGTTTTTGATGAAACTAAGAAGATTAGAGTGCGTAATAAATCTTTCATGTGGATTGTTAGTTGTGGAGTCTACCGTGCCGATGGACCTTAGTAGATTCTAATTGGATTCGAATAATTGGGATTCGTTACTCGAAGTTTCGTGATTATGGAATATTTTTGTAGGATTTATGATGATTGAAAATGATGAGTTGCAAATTGGGTAAATTGCATTTTCTTGAGGATTTGGTTTATTAGTAGATTTAGTGATCTCGAATTCTTGTAGATCTTCCTGCTGACTTTATCTTGATCTTCCTATCCCAAAGAGTTCGATTTGTTTCGTTTTTGCGTGTTTTGTATATATTTTGTTACTCTGAATTGTGTGTGAATTGTGCGAGTCGCTCTATGTACGTGTAATGTCTTGTTATTTGATTTTATCTTTGATAAAACTTTTAAATTTCCATATTATATTTCTAATTTAGCGTTTTAAAGAAGTCTAAAGATGGTTTGTGTACCCTTTTTTTGGAGAAAACGGATTTCTTTTGCTTTTATATTTGGATTTTGCGTTTGGTTGGATGTTTGCACTTGTTATTGGAGACGTCTGATAACTAGTCTTGCACTTACTAACGTTGTTTTGAATTTTGATTTCACTAATTCGACATTGATTTGATTTTTGATAGCTAGAGTTCTCGTTCGCGACGGGCACTCTTGTGATTCGTAAATAAAGTTTCGCACTTATGAAAAATTTCCTTAAACCGTTTTCGAGATGAACCTCGTTTCTTAAATGTTTCCCTTGTAAAAGTTTTCGTACTAATTTTGAAAACCGATTCTTGTCCTTGATACTTTTGTTTTCTACTCTCAAGTTTCGAGGACGAAACTTTTTAAAAGGTGGGGTGATTGTAACACTCGCAAATGTACCCTATTTTTCTAGTAAAAATATTTTACTGATACTTTTCAGTGAAATTTAGTTTTAATCGTAAATTTAATTTTCCGAGTCGAATTTAGAATTTCCGAGTTCGTATTTGGAATTTCCGCGATATTTCATGTGAATCCCGTCTTAAGGCGACTTTGACTTTTTCTTGACTTTTTTCCACTTACTCTACATATACTCCCCTCATAACCTAATTTCCCTCACAACTCAACATCTTCTTTCTTCCTCACTAAGAAACCAAAGAAACCTAGCCTCCATTTTTGATCTGTCTTTGAATCATCATATCTCATTCGTTTCTTGCTCAAATTCTCGTAAGTTCGTCTTATTCTTCCCCTCTTAGCTTCCTCTATCCGTATTGGTAATAAAATTACCGTCTTTCTCGCTTTTTAAATTATCCGTCTTTCTCAAGGTGAATGATATTCATCTTTTATTATCTAATTGTATGTAGGTGGAGACTAGGAAGGCTTAGAAATCGTTTAAAGACGCATAAAGGTAACGGTGAAGGGTTAATCAATATCATTTACGTGTTTTATGTGTTTTCTAGGCTAGTAATCGTATTTAGATTATGGTTAGTATGCTTAGGACTTGTGTTGTTGTTGTTGGTTGTCGTTAGTTGTTAATTGATATGAGAATTGATGGTTTTTTGATGATAAATGAGGATTTTTGGTTGATAACTTGTTGGGATTTGATTGTGCCTGAATCCCGTGTAGGACGCTGGCTGCGTCATGGGACGCAGGCTGCGTCGTAGGACGCAGGCTGCGTCGTGAGGCGCAGGCTGCGTTACGCGTGGCCGACTGCAGTTTTCCTGCACAGACCCCTTTTCGTAAAATGATCATATCTCCTTCGTTACTTGCTTGTTTTGGGCTTGTGACATCCCGTTGGAACTATAAGAGGATAAGTTATCACCACCATTTGGAATTTCTGCATTTGCATGTCTAGAAGTCTAGTTATGACCGTTTGAAGTGGACCCTTTTTTTCGTTGGTTTCCAAACAACGTTGTTTTGGAGAGGTATCTATGTTTTTATTCATTATGCTTCATAAACTTGTTCTAATGCTTATGTATCATGTATTTATTAATTTTTATCATATTTAAGTTTATATAATTTCCTATTCTCATGTTTTGTGACGGTTTTTAGTATGTCCCACTTTGAGTCGGTTTTTACAAATGTTACGGTTTGAGCACTATTTTGGTATGTGCTTTGTACTCTCATTCCCTTGGCTACCTCCACGTTCGTAAGGCTGGAATGTCGGAACGGAGAGGTATCCTACTGCTTAATTGCATGTGTTAGTGGGCATACGACGCGTTGTTGGGAGTTGAACGCTTGCGTTGATCGACCCGGCCGTCAATTTGTGTACTTGCGGAGGTGGTGTTATTTGCATGTAGCGTAACCGCTTGTTAAGGCTTGTGCTCTTTTCCGCCTCTTTCGTGAATTGCTCTACCGAATTTGGGGTACTCGGCGTCTATGATTGACCGAGTCTTGGCTGCGAAATGTTTATCGCATGTCGAATCGGAACACGTTTATTCCGAGAATCTGGCCAGGTTTAGACTAGGACCGTATTATTATCGTCGTGCTACCAGGAGGAAATTAGTCTACATATACGAAATGTAAGCATCGTGTATGAGTTCAGGGAAATGTGATCCCGTGGATGCCTTTTAATCATACTTGCCATGTACACGGTGCTAGTGCGTTTCATTTACCGTGAGAGATGTCGTCGTGTCGTCGTCTTTGAATGCGTGATTTCATGACTTTTATGCCAGGTCATTGGGCATATTGGTGGGGGGGCACGTCAATGTTTTGGTATTTTGAATGATTGATAATTGAGGATTATTTTGATCATTGCATGACTTGGCATGGTTTGTTTTGTCGAGTCTCAATCTTATCAAACTTATACCGCTAACGGTGAGATGTAAGCCCTAGTGAGCGTATTCGGTTGCCTAAGAGTGTCTTCCCCGAGTCTTTGTATAACATGATGGATTCGGACTTGTACCTCTTATGCTCTTATCAATATATATTGGATTGCCTATCTATCCTTATCGTATCTCACATGTATATCTATATGTATGCATGCTCTACTTTTGTATTTCCTTCTATGTACGTTTGATGTGATATGGCTGGGAGAACCCGTAGTTACTCCCCACTGACTGTGGCGTTCATGTTTTTCATGGATGAACAGGTTGCTTGATTGGATGGCTTTTTGCTATGATATCTTGGGTTCGGGTGTGAGCTAGCGGGCGTTGTCCCTGGATAAAACACCTCTAGACGATTTTAGCTAGTTGCTAATAACCTTGTCTTTTGTTAACACTTTGAGAGACTACGTCTCTTGTGGTATTTTTATTTGGTTTGTAATATTTGACACTCCTCGTCTTTCTATCTTGCATGTATAAAAGTTTTTAAAATACCGTATTTCCGCTAATTATATCACATGCTTGTATGTTTTATTTCCGCATTCGCGAGGGTTGTCACACATTAGTCCAACAATTTTAAAGAAACTCAAATTGTTTGATTTAGTTGAGGGTTTACCCTCAATCAAATTTGAACAAGAAAAAATGTGTGACTCATGTTCTCGATGCAAAAAAGTTAGATCTTCATCCAAACCAAAACGAGTGGTAAGTACAGATCGTCCACTTGAGTTGGTACACATGGATTTGTGTGGACCTATGAAAGTCAGAAGACGTGGTGGATCAAGGTACGTATTCGTCCTAGTGGACGACTACTCAACGTATGTATGGCCTATCTTTTTATTTACTAAAGATGAAACATTCGATGAGTTTGTAGTATTAATGAAGCTTGCCCAAAACAAGTATGATAAAAAGTTAGTTTCCATTCGTACGGATCATGGCACCGAATTTGATAATCAAGCTTTTATAAAATATTGTAGGGAGAAAGGTGTAGGACATAACGTTTCTGCACAACGTACCCCACAACAAAACGGTGTCGTGGAACGTATGAATAGAACACTAGAGGACATGGCTCGTACTATGCTTTTGTGTAGTGGCCTTCCTAAGAACTTTTGGGCCGAAGCCATTAGTACTGTATGCTACGTGCATAATAGAGCTATGATTATACCAATTCTCAAAAAATCTCCCTATGAACTTTTAAGAGGGAGAAAACCCAATATAGCTCATCTTCGTTGCTTCAGTAGTAAATGTTTTGTCCATAATAATGGAAAAAGTAATTTAAGCAAATTTGATCCACGAAGTGATGAAGCTGTGTTTGTTGGTTACTCTAATCAAAGCAAAGCTTATAAAGTTATTAATAAAAGAACATTGTGCATAGAAGAAAGTGTTCATGTCGTATTTGATGAAGATAAACAAAGTGAACAGAATGAGAAGAAGACGTGAATGATCCCGATTTTTGCCTTACAAGAGAGGATCTACCAGAAATCAATGAAGAAGTTATTGAAGGTATCAATGATGAACTTGACAAATCCGCAAATGATCTTGAAAAGAGAACTGAGAATATTGTGGAAGCTATTCTAAAAGGTCTACGTAAAAGGAACGTGTATATGATTAATTTAAACAAAGTTACTACAAGTTCCTTTACGTGCATGAAAGCTGTTGTGGATGATTCATGCTTGTGGCACAAGAGGTTTGCACACATTAGTCCAACAATTTTAAAGAAAATCAAATTGTGGGATTCAGTTGAGGGTTTACCCTCAATCAAACTCGAACAAGAAAAAATGTGTGACTCATGTGCGCGATGCAAGAAAGTTAGATCTTCATCCAAACCAAAACGAGTCGTAAGTACAGACCGTCCACTTGAGTTGGTACACATGGATTTGTGTGGACCTATGAAAGTCAGAAGCCGTGGTGGATCAAGGTACGTATTCGTCTTAGTGGACGACTACTCAAGGTATGTATGGCCTATCTTTTTCTTTACTAAAGATGAAACATTCGATGAGTTTGTAGTATTAATGAAGCTTGCCCAAAACAAGTATGATAAAAAGTTAGTTTCCATTCGTACGGATCATGGCACCGAATTTGATAATCAAGCGTTTATAAAATATTGTAGGGAGAATGGTGTAGGACATAACTTTTCTGCACCACGTACCCCACAACAAAACGGTGTCGTGGAACGTATGAATAGAACACTATAGGACATGGCTCGTACTATGCTTTTGTGTAGTGGCCTTCCTAAGAACTTTTGGGCCGAAGCCATTAGTACTGAATGCTACGTGCACAATAGAGCTATGATTAGACCAATTCTCAAAAAATCTCCCTATGAACTTTTAAGAGGGAGAAAACCCAATATAGCTCATCTTCGTTGCTTCGGTAGTAAATATTTTGTCCATAATAATGGAAAAAGTAATTTAAGCAAATTTGATCCACGAAGTGATGAAGCTGTGTTTGTTGGTTACTCTAATCAAAGCAAAGCTTATAAAGTTTTTAATAAAAGAACATTGTGCATAGAAGAAAATGTTCATGTCGTATTTGATAAAGATAAACAAAGGGAACAGAATGAAGAAGAAGACATCATGATTTTTGCCTTACAAGAGAGGATCTACCAGAGATCAATAAAGAAGTTATTGAAGGTATCAATGATGAACTTGACAAATCCGCAAATGATCTTGAAAAGAGAACTGAGACAATTGTTGATGATACGAATGCCTCTTCTCAAAACAAGGAAAAGGAAACCGAAGTTATGACTGATGATGCTATAACTTTGGACCCAGATCAAGATATTGTAACTAAAGTTGTACCAACTTTAGCTATAACCCCGGAGTCCAACTCAGGGGGAACCAATCTTGACTCTGAATCATTTGAGTAAAGTGAGAGTTCATCAGATGATGATGAGTGTAGGAACTCTAAGAAATAGAAATGTAAGAGTTCTCATCCTATGAATAGTATCCTATGAAGTTTGAATAAGGGAGTTCAAACCAGACGAACATTAAATAACTTTTGTTCATTCTATTCCTTTCTGTCTATCATAGAGCCTACCAACATCAAAGAAGCACTTGCAGAATCCGACTAGATTGTGGCAATGCAAAAGGAGCTTCAACAGTTCGAACGTAATAAAGTTTGGCATCTAGTGCCACGACCTACAAATCGAACTGTGATTGGTACTCGATGGGTATTCAGTTTTAAATTGGATGACTCAGGAGTAATAGTTCGTAATAAGGCTCGATTGGTTGTTCAAGGATATAATCAACAAGAAGGGATTAATTATGACGAGACCTTTGCACCCGTAGCAAGACTAGAAGCTATTCGTCTGCTTATCGCCTTCGCAGCTCAAAAAGGAATGAAACTGTACCAAATGGACGTTAAGACTGCATTTCTTAACGGATATTTGGAAGAAGAGGTTTTTGTTGAACAACCTGCCGGATTTTTAAATAGAAAATTTCATAACCATGTTTTTAAACTCGATAAAGCTTTATATGGTTTGAAACAAGTGCCTAGGGCATGGTACGACAGATTGTCAAAATTTATATTACAAAATAATTTTAAAAGACGATCTGTCGACAAAACCTTATTTTTAAAATCCGAGGGTTTTGATTTACTTGTTGCTCAAATTTATGTAGACGATATTTTTTTTGGTTCTACTAACAATAAATTGTGCGAGTACTTTTCAGATCTAATGACCTCAGAATTTGAAATGAGCATGATGGGAGAATTGAAATTCTTCCTAGGATTGCAAATTCAACAAACTAAGGAAGGAATAAAGATTCACCAACAAAAATATGTGAAGGAACTAATCAGAAAATTTGGTATGGAGAACGCTCATCCAATGGACACACCTATGGTAACTAATAAAAAGTTAACCTTAGACGAAAAGGGTAAGTGTGTCGACGAAACTACATATCGAGGTATGATTGGTTCATTATTATATTTAACTGCAAGTAGACCTGACATTATGTTTAGCGTATGTGTCTGTGCTAGATTTCAATCTTGTCCTAAAGAGTCACATATGATTGCAGTTAAACGTAGCTTGAGATATTTAATTGGTACATCTAATTTATATTTGTGGTATCTACTCGAGTGTAATTTCGATCTAGTAGGATATTCAGATGCAGATTATGCAGGATGTTCTCTAGATAGGAAAAGTACCTCTGGATTCGCTACGTTTGTTGGACCATGCATAATTAATTGAGGCTCAAAGAAGCAAAATTCGGTTGCGTTATCTACTGCTGAAGCCGAATATATCGCTGCAGGACTGGTATGTTCTCAACTACTTTGGTTAAAGCAACAACTATGTGATTATGGTGTTAATGTTGGTTGCATGCCTGTATTTTGTGATAATACGAGTGCTATTATTATTTCTAAAAATCCAGCTCAGCATTCTTGTACTAAGCATATAGACATTAGACATCATGTTTTACGCGACCATGTTGAAAAAGGCAACATTAAACTCGAATTTTGTAGTACTGAAAATCAATGGGCTGACATTTTAACAAAGGCGTTAGCGAGATGACGTTTTGAGATTTTGCGGTTGGAAATTGGTTTAATCAGTAGCAATTAAATTCGTTATGTTTATTTTATGAACCTGCGTGACTGGCTAGAATAAGACGAGATTGTATGACTGTGTCCGTGTATTCCATTGCTAGTATATTTGTGTTTAATATTATATATTTTACGTGAGTATCTTGAATATTAAGTATTGTATGGATATTAAATTATGGACCACATATTTGCCAAAAATCTATCTTATTCACTTTCCAAATTAAACCAAAATTCTACCTATAAGACTCATGTTGACCGAAACTCCAAAACAACAATATCTTACCATATCTTTTTATTTACCTAATCCTATCCTTACTATATCACCTATATTTATGCTAGATTCCTTTTACAATCCTACCCAAATTCAAAAACAAAAAAAAAAGGAAAAGAGGAGTAAGAGCCCGCACCTACACGTGCTAGGCTACAAAAGACCAAAACCCAAGACTACTTTCCATAATTACCTATCACTATCACCATCTTCCCTTCTCTCCTTCTTCACGAAAAAAAAAAAAAAAACAACACCATCAACAATGGCTTCCACACGGTCCAAAAATACCAACACCCCAAACTCCAAAATTCCAACACCTTGCATGCCCACTAATCTCTCTCCTAAACCAAACCGAAAATCACCCAATTTGACCCAAACCGAGTCGGGTTTGGTTCTTGAAGGTACAAAAAGGCGTAGATTAAATAAGGGGAAGAATAGGGTACAAGACGATGATGCTACTACGGTCAAAGAAAACACGGAAATAGAGGCACTAAAACGCCCTTTGTTTCGCGAGTTTTCACCTCAAGAAAAGGCATCCGGACTTGACAAGCTTTGTTTAACAAAGGATTAACAAAAATCGGTTAACAGGGTTGCTAAATACGGTATTCATGGAGGTCGTAGTTTCCCGAAGGCGTGGTGGGAAAAAATATGAAGCTTTGGCATTTTTCAATGATTTCCTAAATTTTCAAAAATGGGAGCAAGTGTCTCGGTTTTCGGGTCGTATATACCCAATCGAGGTAATTCAATTTTACGCTTCTGGTTCTTTTAAATCTGGAGTTTTGCATGTCGTGGTGAATGCCCGCGCAGTTTCGGTTTCCATTGACGATTTTTTTACTCTGTTTTTGGTTCCTGATGATGGAATCAAAATTAGCCCGAGTACGTCATAGGACGAACTTTCGGACGCGGCTAAGTAGGAGGTGAAGCGGTATTTTGATGATCGGGCTACTTTGTCTAGTTGTGTGTTGGCGGGGAATTTGTCCCCAAAATTAAAGTTTCTGTTGAATTTTCTGTGGAATACGGTGGTTCCGCGTAGGGGTGGACGGGATAAGATTGCGTGTTATGAAATGATGGTGGTCAAGAGTTGGTTGGAAGGTAACCGTGTCAACCTTGCTTTCCTTGTTTTTTCTAGAATTTCTCAAACTGGCTTTTCGGTGACTGAAGATAAGGTGTACACGACCCTCGACTTACCCTATGGGATGTGGGTGTCTCGGGTTCTTGAGGCAAAGGGGTTTGTTGATCCGACTAGCTATGGCGTCATTTGGAATGATGATATGAATGATACGTATTTGAAATTCATGAAAATGGAGGCATTGGGTCCGGGATTGGTTTTTCAATCAAAGGGTGGTTCGGTTGTTGTGAAACCGAATGTGACTGATTTTTCGGGGATAGAATCAAAATCGATGCGGTTGTTGACAAGGTGGTCAAAATTGTGGCTATGGGGAGCTCTATCTCAACCCGTGACCATGGAGGGTTGGGTATGAGTAGTGAGTTGAGAGGTTGGAAGGCGGGAGTTGATTGAGAGGAATGTTGTCGATATTCGACAAGAGATGTTTAGGCAACGGGATCGGATGCAATTCTTGGTTAGCCAAGGAGGTGCGTCGGTGAAGAGTGGTTCAGATATGCGCGACGGTATGCACACTATTTATGACGCGACGGAGGCTCTATCTATGAAGCTTCAAAACTTTGATTCATGCCTCGCCGCCCAAGCTTATCACGTGAAGGAGTGCTTTGATCGCCTATCTACTCTTGAGTACCGTACTCGACCCGATTACATTGACCCCTACCTCATTCGCCAACCCGATTTGCCTTGACTTTCTTAGCTTGCGTTGTTTGTTTCTTAAATTACTTCACCATTCGGCCCATTTTGGCTTTATACTATTATCCTATTCGGCCCATTGGCAACTAACACTTATTATTGTGGTTTGTAGTTTTAATTGACATTTCGTACTTAGTTTTGCTTGCTATGAATCGTTTAGTATTGCGTATTTTGGATATCTATTTCTTGCCTTGGAATATGTTATTCTAGTCATTTTATATCCTTGTTTTTATCTTTTCAATGATGCCAAGAGGGGGAAGAAATAATGTGATTTGAGTCTTTGCTTAAGCTTGACATAATATGATTTAAGTCTTTGCTTAAGCTTGCTCCTTGTCAAGACTCGTTATCTCTTAAAGTGTTTCAAGTTATAACTTTAGCTAAGGTGTTATGTTCTTGCGATCAACGTTACTATAACTTTGGTAGTATTTTGTTGAGGTGGAACCATTCTTAAACACATTCATAAGAGAAATCATATGAGACTTGTCATCATCAAAAAGGGGAATTTGTTGGACCTATTTTAGAGTTTTGATAATGACATGTGTTTACTTGATAATGTGCTTTACGTGATATATCATATGTTGGAGTAGGTGTCCTCCACAAAAGTGCGCCACATAATAAATCTTATTATGGAATATAATTGGGATATTTATTGACTATATATATGATTAGTCAGTTGATTAACGTAAATCAATAACGGTTGGCTGACTAGAGTTTGACGTTATTGTCGTTTGACGGCGGTGATCAACTGATCCCTTTCGGTCACACCTAAAGGATGAAATCCAAATAGTAACTAATTATTTGTATACGATACAGTTAATTAGTACATTACATATATTCGATATGTACGAGAGTTAATTGTTAGAAATTGAGTTAAGAACTCAAATTCGATTAAGCTTATTTTTCAATTATGCGATAATTGACTAATAAATTTATATCTTATTTTAATACGATTAAATAAGATTTAACTTAGTAATTAATCGTTAAATTACTAAATTAGTTGAGGTTTTGAGATAGAGGTAATTAGTTAATTATATTTACAAGGAGTTGTAAAATAAATTAACTAAGCATTGTGGGACCCATTATATATTGATATAATGGTAAAATATTACTTAAAATGTTAAGTACATATTATTTATTTAATTGAGTCATATAATTGTTATATGATCAAATTAACACTTAATTATACAAGATAATTAACCATATGATCAATAAGTATTTGTAAGACAAATATCAAAAATCAAAATGGACTAAACTAAGGCCATTGTGGCCGGTTGGGCTAGTAGTTACATGGTGATGATTTTGTTCTTATTTTTACTCTTTAGTTACTTTATGAAAGTGACATAACAAGTAGTAAACAATCATCACTTGTTCTACAACACTCCACTCTAATGCATGTGATCAAATGAACAAAATAAGAGCCCTATTTTGGCTTGTGAAGTCCGGCCAAATGGTCTATAAAATGACCAAGTGTTGCTCATTTTTTACTTACTTCATTTTGTGCTTTGTTTCTTTACTTCTCTAAAAACCTCATATTCTTACTAAAACTCTCAAACACTAATATTTACTAAGTATTACTAGTGTAGTAATATAGTCATAATATTAGTAGAATAATATCTATCTTATTATCTAGTTAATAATAAGGGTAGATTATTTGGGTTAATCTTGGTGCAACTTAGAGGAGATCTTCTATTTTGGGGATTATTTGTATTCATCCATATTATTAGCTCAAGAACAACAAGAAGGAGTTCTTGTTGTGCCCTTATATTTTCCATATCAATGTGAGGAAATTTCTTCTCTTATATAAATGTCTTTATATTTGCATGCATGTTACATAGATCATTATAAACTAAATTAAAAAGTAATTTAGTAAATAATTAGAGGAGTCTAATTAAGGTCTATGGACTTTCAATTGGTATCAGAGCTAGCTTGTAGCATGCATGTTCATTTTGGACATTTTTATTAAAGTTATAAGATAACTAATAAATCAAAGATTTTGAGTTAAAATTATGATTCTGACGAAAGTTTTTGGTGCATGTATACCTACTGACCTCAAAATGTTTGTGGTCAAATTTCGTGATTTTAGGGATTAATTTGCTATTTATTTTGATTTTTGGCTTTTAAACCGAGTTAACATGCATTTTATGAGTTAAAAGTTAACTAAAAATAGTTGCATGTTGATTCTGGCCATGAAATTTTAATATGATCTCACATGCATTTCTTACATATTGTATGTAAAATTTCATGATTTTTAATTATGTATTGCATGTTCATTGATTTTTATACGATAAAAGTCGATAATATGAGATTATAATGTTCATAAAATTGAAACGTCCATTTCTGGTCTTGAAAATTTTTTGTACATTTAACATTTGATTTTGATACTTTTGGTGAAATTTCATAATTTGGTTTCACTGTTTTACTATATCTAATGTTTTTATTTGATAAAACAATTAAATACAAAGCTATTTGTTCATAAAATTAATTTAAATTTTTTGAGCAAATGTTTTTTATTTTTATAGTTCCTGGAAAGTTTCCAGAATGTACAAAATTTTTGGTTTCAAATTTTATGATGTTTATATTTTATTTTGGTTTTATTTCATAATTGTTATGATTAAACCGTAATATTTAGCAAATGAAATCAAATCATTCTAATTAATGACCAACAAAATTAGTAGTGACTAATTTTGAGTTCTAAATCAGTTTAGTTAATTAGTTTGAATTTAAATGCGATTTAAATGTTGATATTGATTTTTAATAGTTAAAAATCAAAGAATCCCGGAAAAAAAAAAATCGAGCTACATGAGCATGAATGAATTTAGGACGATTTTGGCATGAATTTTGCAGCAATTTATTTTATTTATGGTTGAATGAATGAATGTCATTTATTTAATAATTTATGCAAAGTTTGTACCTAGTATGGCCTAGTTATTTTTAATCTTTATTACCCGTAATGTAAGGGATTACTGTTTTGGTTGTAATTTTAAATTGCGATCCTCGTATCGCCTGTTTGTATAATTTAATAATTTTATTTTATAGAATAAATGTATAATAGGAATTTGTATATTTGTATATTTGTAATTATTTTTATGAAGACCGGTGACTCCCGAAAGACGGTGCCATTTTGGAAGGTGTTCCAAGTGAAGAGGCAAGGGACCAAAGGAGTTGGTTTCCGAATTTGTAACTATCTCGTTAATTTGATTAGCTAGGTGGCCATACTAGGATTTTATTGTTGCTTGATTGCTTGCTTTATTTCCGCTCATGCCAAAATCGTCACACATGCAGTTTATTTACCGTTATTGTCAATTCCACGTTATTCACAATTCACCGACTTAGTTCACTTATAGGGAATTAATAACTAAATTGACAAGATCTCTCACATGTTTAAAAAAATTGAGATTAGCCTTACCAATTAATAACACCTATGAATCCCGTGTTCATTAGGGCTACCACGCTCGTGGTTCCCTTTTTACCTCGGGTAAGTAGGGTGATACGATCACAAGCTAAAATTGGATTGGACTCAACGAGATAAGCGTTATCTTGGGACTAGGAGATGGATTTAGTTAAATCCGTCAACCAAGAGTTCTAAAAAAGTAGAATTTGTCCAAGTAACTACTTACCATTTCTAGATAAAAAGTCGCATGCGATGACTATTTTTATTTACAGATGGGTCTGAATCATTTATATAATTTTAGTGAGAGGTCATTATTGAATGCTTCACTTGTTAAATTTTTTTCAAGTAAATGAACAATGAATGTTTATATTTTCCTTTGTTGTAGTTACCAATTCGCATAATGTCAACATCATCAACGTTGCAACCTTTGGTAGAGACTCATGGTTGAGGTCCGTCATGGACAAGTTGTCCTTAATGATAGAGTAACGTCGTTTGAATGGGAATCCACCGATTCAAGAGCGCGCGTTATCCGATAACTGCTGCCTACTTGGTCGAAGAGTCCCCCCACCGAACCCGCGCCTAGTATCGTCCCGGTGGTTCGGGCCGAATAGACCTTTATTAAAGGTTGCTAATGACGTCAAGAATGTCTTGATGGTCCAATCTCAACCAAACTCCAAAACTCCAATTGATCTCTCTCAATTCATATGCGATATTCACGAGGATCACTTCGATGTTTTCGCAAGCCCCTCAAATTCTCCAATATGAGGCAATTACGAAATTATTTGACACTAAGCTTCAAAGGGGCCAAAAGGTTGGCCCACACGTGCTCAAAATGGTTGAGCACGCGGACACCTTAGAGCGTCTAGGGTGCAAAATTCCAAAGAATTTGGTGGTGGGTAAAATCCTTCATTCACTCTCCCCTAAGTTCACCCAATTTAGGGTGAACTATAACATGAATGGCATGGACAAGAGTTTCCATGAACTCCATGCACTCCTCACCCAAGCGGAGAGGGACATGGAGGCTAGTGGGAGTGAACCCAAGGATGTTCTTTCCATTAAAATGAAGAACATGAACCTTGGGGTGAGGAAGGACAAGGGAAAGGGTAAGACTCTTTTCAAGAAATCCGGCAAGGGAAAGGCCAAGGTCTTTTATAAGGCCAAGCCCAAAGTCCACAAACACGCGGAGGCGGATTGCTATTATTGTAATGGCAAAGGGCATTGGAAACGCAATTGCCCCAAGTACTTGAAAGATAAGAAAGACGGTTGTGTGACACTTCAGGTAAATCTTTCATCATCTCTATATGATAGATATTAACTTTGCTAGTACCTCTTCTTGGGTATTTGATACCGGTTGTGGTTCTCACCTTTGTAATCATGTACAGGGGCTGAGGGACGTGCAAGCACTAGCCAAGGGTGACGTGGACCTCCGCATGGGAAATGGAGCTAAGTTAGCCGCAGTTTCCGTGGGCACCTACGTTCTTCTTTTGACTAATGGATTAGAGTTGTATTTAAATAATTGCTATTATGTACCAACTCTTACCAAGAACATTATCTCCATTTCCGTGTTAGACATGGAAGGTTTTTCATTTTGTATTAAGAACAACTGTTGTACTTTTTCACTTAATGAAATGGTTTATGGCGAGGCCATTTCTATTGGAAGGTGGATGGTATTATGTTCTAGATTATTGCAAAGAGGTCTATCATGTAGAAAACAAGAAGCTCAAAACAGGTGAACCTAATCAATCATACCTTTGGCATTGTCGTTTAGGGCACATAAACGAACGACGCATAAAGAGACTTGTTTCATCTAAAGTACTCAAACCATTCGAGTACGAATCTTATGGCGTATGCGAATCTTGTCTTCTAGGCAAGATGACTCGTGCTCCTTTTACGGGAAAAGGGACACGAGCAAGTGAAGTATTAGGACTTATACACACGGATGTATGCGGTCCAATGACTATCCGAGCTAGAGGTGGTTATCACTACTTCATTACTTTTCCCGACGACTTGAGTAGATATGGATATGTCTACTTGATGAGGCATAAAAGTGATGCTTTTGAAAAGTTCAAAGAATTTCAAAATGAAGTAGAAAACCAATTGAATAAAAAGATTAAAACCCTACGATCCGATCGGGGTGGTGAATACTTGAACCATGAATTTGATTCACACCTGAAAGATTGTGGTATAGTATCACAATGGACTCCTCCTGGAACACCTCAATTAAACGGTGTATCCGAAAGGAGAAATCGAACTTTATTAGATATGGTTCGATCTATGATGAGTCTAACTGAGCTTCATGATTATTTTTGGGGGTTTGCTATCTTATCTGCAATATTTTCACTAAATCGAAGCCCGACTAAAGCGGCAAACAAGACTCCATATGAGATATGGACAGGAAAAGTTCCTTATTTGTCATTTATGAGAATTTGGGGATGCGAGGCTTTTGTTAAGAATAAGTCTGACGATAAACTCGCACCCAAATATGACAAATGTCTTTTTGTAGGATATCCAAAGGAATCACGTGCGTATTACTTCACAATAAACACGAGGACAAAGTGTTTGTGTCTCGTGATGCAGTCATTTTAGAAAATGATTTTATTTCTAAAAGACCGAGTGGGAGAAAATTTGAACTTGATGAAGTCCAAGAGCCACAAACCGAAAAGGATAACGAGGAAAACGTTCCCTCTTCATCTGGTATGGTCATTATTCCTTCGGAACCTAGGAGGTCAAGCAGAATTAGTCATCCACCTGATAGATACCTTGGTATTATAGAGGAAGGTGATGACTATAATGTGTTACTTTTTGAAAGTAACGAACCTACTACCTACAAAGCAGCCATTTCTAGTCCCGACTCAAAGCTATGGCTAGGAGCCATGCAATCCGAAATGGATTCTATGTACGACAATCAAGTATGGGACTTGGTTGATTTACCTAAGGAGGTACGACCTCTTCAGTGTAAGTGGATCTATAAGATCAAAAGTGGCATAGACAAACATAATGATGTTTATAAAGCTAGATTGGTGGCAAAAGGTTTCACCCAAGTTCATGGTCTTCACTATGACGAAACCTTCGCCCCAGTCGCCATGCTTCGATCCATAAGGATTATCTTAGCGGTTGCCGCATTTCATAATTATGAGATTTGGCAAATGGATGTCAAAACCGCCTTCTTGAATGGGATTCTAGAAGAGGAAGTGTACATGACACAACCTGAAGGTTTTGTGGATCCATCAAACCCTAAGAAGGTATGCAAACTTAAGAGATCCATCTATGGTCTTAAGCAAGCATCCAGGAGTTGGAATCATCGTTTCGATCATGTAATTAAACAAAATGTTTCACTCGAAGTGTCGAGGAACCGTGTTTATACATGAAGTTTAGTGGGAGTAAAGTAACTTTCTAGTCTTGTATGTAGATGACATACTACTCATTGGGAATGATATTCCAATGCTCACTTCTTGTAAAGGAGTGGCTAGGAATACATTTCCAAATGAAAGACTTAGGAAGGCCCAGCGCATCTTAGGTATCCGGATCTATAGGGATAGATCTAAAAGGATACTAGCATTAAGTCAAGAGACTTATATTGATAAGATTCTTGATCGGTTCAACATGAAGACTCTAAGAGAGGCTTTATTCCTATGGGAAGTGGGATCACTTTGAGCAAGTCAGAGTGCCCTACGAAACCCGAGGAGATTGAACGCATGAAATTGATCCCTTACGCATCAGCTGTTGGATCAATCATGTATGCTATGATGTGCACTCGTCCCGACGTTGCATATGCTTTGAGCATGACAAGTCGTTACCAAGCAAATCCAGGTGAGAGTCACTGGATAGCCGTAAAGAACATCCTTAAGTACTTAAGAAGGACTAAGGATTCGTTCTTAGTGTTTGGAGGCGAGACTGAGTTACGTGTAAAGGGTTACACAGATGCCAGTTTCCAAACAGATAGGGATGATATGAAATCCCAATCCGGCTACGTTTATATGATGAATGGAGGAGCTGTTTGCTGGAAGAGTTTCAAGCAAAGCGTTACAGCGGATTCTACAACAGAAGCAGAGTACCTTGCAGCGTCTGAAGCTGCAAAGGAAGCTGTGTGGATTCGGCAATTTTTGGAAGGACTAACAGTAGTCCCTACTGCCAAAGATCCTATCACAATTTATTGTGATAACAGTGGGGCTATTTTTCAGGCAAAAGAGCCCAAGTCTAGTAACAAGTCTAGACATGTACTTAGGAAATATCATGTAATTAGAGATTACGTGGACAGAAAGGAAATTGACATTTGTAAGGTTGGGACAGATGACAACATTGCTGATCCTTTAACCAAGCCTTTATCAAAGGCTAAGCATGATGGTCATGTCGTCACAATGGGATTGAGACGTGTGCCAGAATTCCTTTAGATTATGTAATATGTAATAATTGAATGTTGTATTAATTATTTCATATATGATAATGACATTCATTGTTCGAGTTTTATTTTAAACTCTTTTATTTAGTTTGACTAAATTTAATACTTTGTTTATCCGAATAGATTGTTGGACCCTATTCAAGTGAATAGGACGAACTTAGTATTTTGTCCCTAGTCACTCAATGAGGTGACGTCTCGAAATGACTAGATTGTAAGTCGATCGATGGTTGGTTCAGCACCATGGGGTCATGGAGATGACTGGTCGTTTACATAGACAGACTGTAAGACACTCTGTCGGACAGTGACATGGTAGAGACCCTTAAATCAATTATTTGATGCCTGGTCGTGGCAGGGTCTTCTATCTTATTCCTATAAGTCGATTCTTTTGACTGGCGACCGTCTATCTGAGTCGGTGCAGTTTCCGATTGGTTTTGGTTGATGTTCTAGGTCGTGCCGTAAAAGGAGGCCGATGGACTTCTTCTGGATCATGGTGATCTGCATCATACAGAGTAGATGGATCAACAGGAATTGTCCACCCACGTTGGGTAAAAACATCTTTAGGCCACTCGAGGAGTAGTTACTGTAAATGCGTGGCCACGCTCGGAAAGAGATCTATGGTAGATTTTCCGGTCAGACAGTTACTCTCCCTATCGAGAAAACCACTCTAGATATTGTCAATCGCAAGTGCGACCTGGAAGACACCTTGCGATGAGTGGGAGATGTGATAAAGAGACAAGAGAATCGGTGACGCACACTTGTGTCAGACAAGTGGGAGATTGTTGGAGTAGGTGTCCTCCACAATAGTGCGCCACATAATAAATCTTATTATGGAATATAATTGGGATAATTATTGACTATATATATGATTAGTCAGTTGATTAACGTAAAATCAATAACGGTTGGCTAACTAGAGTTTGACGTTATTGTCGTTTGACGGCGGTGATCAACTGATCCCTTTCGGTCACACCTAAAGGATGAAATCCAAATAGTAACTAATTATTTGTATACGATACAGTGAATTAGTACATTACATATATTCGATATGTATGAGAGTTAATTGTTAGAAATTGAGTTAAGAACTCAAATTCAATTAAGTTTATTTTTCAATTATGCGATAATTGACTAATAAATTTATATCTTATTTTAATCCGATTAAATAAGATTTAACTTAGTAATTAATCGTTAAATTACTAAATTAGTTGAGGTTTTGAGATAGAGGTAATTAGTTAATTATCTTTACAAAGAGTTGTAAAATAAATTAACTAAGCATTGTGGGACCCATTATATATTGATATAATGGTAAAATATTACTTAAAATATTAAGTACATATTATTTATTTAATTGAGTCATATAATTGTTATATGATCAAATTAACACTTAATTATACAAGATAATTAACCATATGATCAATAAGTATTTGTGAGACAAATATCAAAAATCAAAATGGACCTAACTAGGCCAAGAGGGCCGGTTTTGAAGTAGTTACAAGGGTGATGATTTTTGTTCATGTTTACACTCCTTAGTTACCTTTTGAAGGTGACATAACAAGTTGAATATAATCATCATCCTTTCTACAACACTCCACTCTAATGCATGTGATCAAATTATGCAAAATAAGAGTCCTTATTTGGACAATATGGACCGGCCATGATGGCTATAAAATGAGCATTTGTGTTCATTTTATACTTACTTCATTTTGTGCTTTGTTTTCTTACTTCTCTCAAAACCTCATATTCTTACTAAAACTCTCAAACACTAATATTTACTAAGTATTACTAGTGTAGTAATATAGTCATAATATTAGTAGAATAATATCTATCTTATTATCTAGTTAATAATAAGGGTAGATTATTTGGGTTAATCTTGGTGCAACTTAGAGGAGATCTTCTACTTTGGAGATTTCATGTGTTCATCCATATTTTAGCTCAAGAACAACAAGAAGGAGTTCTTGTTGTGCCCATATATTTCCATATCAATGTGAGGAAATTTCTTCTTTTATATAAATGTCTTTATATTTGCATGCATGTTACATAGATCATTATAAACTAAATTAAAAAGTAATTTAGTAAATAATTAGAGGAGTCTAATTAAGGTCTATGGACTTTCAGTTTCGAGATCTTCTAACCTTTTGCCCTCACCATGGTATCCTGAAATGGTTGACTACTCAAATCTTCTTTCAAACTCTAGAGCAAAGATTTCGAGACATGATAGTGGCGGCCTCCGGGGGAAATTTCGATAAAATGAACAACGCCGAAATCACGAAGATGATTCAAAACATCTCCGAGATGGAGAATACCTATGGTTCGAGAGAGAGCGAGGGAAGAGGTGAAGGGTCTAGTAGACTCGAGTTGGAAACCAAACTCAAATTGGATGAGCTCTCAAAGAAGTTTGATAATTTGGGTCTAGACAAGGGCAAGGGACAAATCCACCAACTTCTAAGAGAAAGTCCAAGTCAAGATAGGGTGTACTATGTTGAGCAACCAAGGTCTCCACCAAGATCTTACTCCCAAAAACCGATATGCGATACTTGTGGTGGTGTTGGTCACACATATGAAGTATGTCCTTCCTTCCCTCCTGATGATCAATTCTAACAAGAATGCTATGCAATGCAAGGGGACTAACCTAGGTACTCATATCAACGACAAGAGACTTTCTACCGAGCCTTCTTAAATCAAGACCCGAAACTCTCATATGGAGGACAACCATTGGATCCCATGTATCAAGCCCCACAATACAAACCACCTCCCAAACCCGACCATTCAAGGTCTTACAACAACAACCATGGCCAAAATTCCGATTCTAGGAGGTTTTCCCAACGTGACAATCAACCATATGTTCCCCCCTTCGTTTAGAGAACAAAGAAACCCCAACAATCGGAACCAATACAACAACAACAACTTCCAACAACAACAAAATTCCCAACAACCTCAAAATTTCAAACAACCTCCACCTCCATGTGAACAATCCAACTCTTCAATTGAACAATTGCTAAAGAATATGGAAAATAGGGCAATGCAACGTGAAGCAAATGTGGAGCAACAATTCAAACTCTTGAGATCCGACATTTCAAACGTCCAAGCCCAACAAAGGAACTTTGATTCTTATTTGGCTAACCAAGGGCCTATCAACCTTAAAAAAGGAGAGCAAATTCTCCCAATGCAAGGCTCTCACCCTAAGGATGGATCACCACACCACCAACAAGCACATGTGGTTGCCTTTAGGAGTGGGAAAGAGTTGGAAGATCCATACAAAGACTATGAGCATGAGCCAAAGAGGAAAAGAGATGTGATGAAAGGAGGAATTGAGAGTCCACCTATTTCACCATCAATTAGAGGTGAGACTTCCAAGAAAGGGAATGTTGATAAGCAAGTTATGGATGATGAGAACTTTGTGTTGGAGGAAGTGATTCTTGAAGAAGTGGAAAACAAAGAGAAAGAAAAAGAACCCAAGATAAAAGATGACTCTAAACAAACCCCACCTCCCAACAAAGCCTACATCCCACCAATGTCATTTCCCCATAGAGAAAGAGCCAAGACCGAGGAGAAGAAATTCTCTAAGTTCTTAGAGATGTTGAACAAGCTAGAGGTTTCACTACCTTTCACCGAGGTAGTAACACAAATGCCCCTTTACACAAAATTTCTCAAGGATGTTCTCACCAAAAAGAGGGATATTGGAAGTGATGGGATAGTAGCCTTAACCGAGAAATGTAGTGCGGTGTTGCTCAACAACATGCCAAAGAAGCTACAAGATCCGGGTAGCTTTTCAATTCCATGCATGGTTGGCAATGTGAACATTGAAAGAGCATTATGTGACTTGGGTGCAAGTGTTAGCATCTTGCCACTTCCTATTGCTAAGAAACTCGACTTACAAGACATGATTCCTACTTCCATGACATTGCAACTTGCTGATCGATCGGTACAATATCCTAGGGGTGTAATAGAGGATGTACCGGTAAAGGTAGGGAATTTCTACATACCGGCGGACTTTGTGGTATAAGATATTCTGGAGGATCAACAAACTCCAATAATCCTTGGAAGACCCTTCATGGCAACCGGGGGAGTCATGATTGATGTGAAGAATGGACGACTCTCTTTCAATGTTGGAGCCAATGTTTGAAAATACTTATTCGGTGGATATTCCAGAAGATGTTATCCAAGATGCTAATGATCTATGTTCGGGGGAAGTTGTTGAAGAGGATTATGAAGCTCTACCACCACTCCTTGATGAAGATGAGGGTAAGAACCCTCCAAAGGTAGACCTTAAACCTTTACCTACTCCCTTAAATATGCTTATCTTGATGAGGAAAAGGCATTTCCGGTGATTGTCAATGCTAACCTAGATCTTGTGTAACACCGTAGAATTTACGCTATTTATTTTATTCGAATTAATTAATTATTTCTTGGAAATCCTTATTTTATTAGTCTTAGTTATACCTAATGTTAGTATAACTTTATTGTTGGGTCAAATCCTCCTTATTATTTCTTATTGGGATTATTTTCTAGTTAAACCCTAGTGCCCATTAGCTTCTCTATAAATACCAAGCTAAACCTAACCTCCTTCTCTTTCCTTTATTTGAAAACCCTAAACCTAATTCTCTCTTCTCCTTCCTCCCTTTGCGCCGTGTGGTGGCAGCCCCTTTCCCTGGGGTTTTTTGCCCCTCCTTCCCCTTTTCTTCATCATTAATCATTCATCTTCGTTCCTAGATCGATCCTAGTCAATCTATTCTTCAATCGTTGTAAGTTTTATATTTTATTTCCATCTTTTCATAGTTTTATGCGCTAGATTATTAATTAGGATCGTTATTATTGTTGGCATGTGTCGATGATGATGTTGAAGGTTTGTGGACAATCCGGAGGAAGATTGTTATATTCTAGAAGAGGATTTATCATAGATTTTACGCTAAAAAGGTAACTAGGTGTTTTCCTTTAATTGTGTTTATAGAAAGTGAATTATTAACATGATATAATGATTGATTGTATGATTAATTGTTTGTGTGGTTGTTTATGCTTATGATTCTGAAATACGATTATTTTAGATCGTTTCCCCTCTTTATTCTCTTATGTTTTAGCGTAATTAGCTTAGTTTAGCGTCGGTTTCATCGTTCTTTGGCCCTCATCCCGTGTACTCTCATATCATTTAATTCCGTCCCAAATCATAGGAAATATGTCAAGGCAAGGACGAGACGGGATGAGAATCGAGAAACCGTCACAAAACAAGCAAAGAAAAGAACAAGAAAAGAAAATAAAGAAAAGAAAAGAAAGAAAAGAAGAAGGGGGAAGGACGGATATGGGTGCCAGCCGGGTGGTGCCACCGGCAGCCGGCCCACCGGCTTGGCCACCCAAACCCACCAAGAAAGGGCCGAAAAGAGGGAAAGGAGCAGTGGCCTCCAGCCGGTCGGACCAACCGGCAGCCGGCAAGACCGGCTGGGTCACACACAAAGGGGAAGAAGACGGAGGATTAGCAGTGGCCTCCAGTCGGTCAGGGCCACCGGCAGCCGGTCCAACCGGCTGGGCCGGCATTTGATGAGAGGAAGAGCAAGAAAGACGGAGGAAGAGACAGAGGTGGCCAGCCGGTCCAGGCCACCGGCAGCCGGTCCGGCCGGCTGGGCCCCTTTGTCCGCATTTTGATTTTTTTATCTTTCTTTCCTTCTTTTGACCCCCTAATCCTACCAACCTATAAATACCCCCCTCCTAATTCAACCTAGACACACAACCCTAGACACAAGAACCCTAGTAATTAATAAGAAATACCTCTCTAATTAGTACTTTAATCTTTCTTAATTAGTGATAATTACTCAATTTCCTAGTTAGTTATTGTTAGATTTAGTCTTTCTCCTAGTTACTAGTGAAAATTTGGGTTGTAATTTGAAGACGAGAGGAGACTCTTATTTGATTATTAATCCAAGTTTCAATCTTTCTTACAAGTTTGGTAAAATTTCTCATCTTTATTTCATTAATTGTCTTCTAATTACTTGTTCTTGTTTATCTACTTAGTTTTCATGTTGAATATTGATCGGACCTGTCGCAAGCCCGATGCAAAGATAATTACCCAGACTAGGCTAATAACAAATTAATGTAATTAGGGAAGTAGGGGTCGATCCTCAGGGAGATGGTGTTTCCTATAGAATGTGAAATGTCTTGCAATTGGGTCTTATCTAACGAGTATCTGGGTTTTGGAGTTTTGATTTCTAAACTAATGAAAAACATAAATGAAAACAAAATAAAAGCAAATAAAAACGAAAACAATGAAGCAAGTGATGAATTAACAAAGATGAAAAGAATCTAGGGAAGTAGGTTCACACATGTAAATTAACATATTGATGAAATTGGATTTAGAACATGAAAATAATTCATTGTGAGTTCGTAAGAAAGATGTGTTAATTACAATCATAGATCAGATGGTCTAGCAGGCTTTTAGGCAATTTACTAGGTCTTAATCCACCATGTCATGCTTTATCTATTCAATTCACGTATCTCTACCTTGGAAAAGAATTCCATTCTAGTCAATGATTTTGATCAGGAATCGTTAACTATCGTTATAGTCCAAACATGCATAGACACAATGTTTTAAAAGCACAATTTCTTTTATCCATTTATCATCTTTTAATCAACCTAACATGGCTACCCTACACCCTATAAAAACGACTACTCAATCATGATGATGCTTAAATCCAAGATGATGTTAATAACAAAAACTAGGATAGACATGTTTATTTGATTTCGACAATATTTTAAGACTCTTTATATGGCGATAATAACGACGCTAAATTGATAATCTAATGAAATGAAATGACGATTATAACGATACTAAAATGAATCTAAGATAACATGGATGGAAAATAACAATAAAAATAGAAAACATAAAGACATTAAACAAAAGATAAGATAGGAGTACCTAGATGACGATCAACAACGATAATGACAAAAATAATAGAAATTCCTTGCATAGAATAGTCGATCCACGAATTACAACGCTTGAACCACTTAAAGTAGATTACAAAGATGAAATTCTTATTGATCTAGGCTAAGGTTTTGATGTAGAAAAGACAGAAATAAACTAAGAAACTAAGGACAAAAAGAAGAAGAAAATGATCTAGACAAGAGAAGAGAGGCTAGGTTTCTCTCCTCTTAATCTAGGTTTTCTAATCTAAAGAGAAATGTAGAAGAGAATTGTGTGAAGTACATCTCATTGTGGTGGCTGAGGCTCTCTTTATATAGCAGTAGGGTTTCGTGGGAAAGGGGTCATGCATTCATCACATAGGACAAAAAGGAAGAAGTCGAAGCAAAAGCTCGGATCAGCAGAGATACCCGATCGGGTACACCACTTACCCGATCGGGTAAGTTGTAATCTTGGTACATTGACTTCCGTTTCATCTCCCCTTGCATATGACTTGACTTTAAATGTCCCCCTTGACCTCTTGAGCCGGGTTTGTTGATAGGGTTTGATGTAAAACGATGAATTCTTCGCCTAATTGATCAATCTTCTGACAACTGCGAAACCGTCTTTACTTCTTCTCTCTTTTGAATCAGTGAACCTTCTTGAAATGCTTTTGACTTGTTCAAGCTTGCTTCTTCAAATCGTCGGGTTCTAGGCAAATGCTCGGGAATATAGAAAAAGGGCGTAGAAACGTCACTTTCCCTACAAAACAGGTTAGAACATAGAAATTCGCCTAGAAGACTGTAACAACCCGAAAAGTACCCGATTTTTCTAGTAAAAATATTTACTAACACTTTTCAGTAGAACATAAGTTTTTAAAATAGGAATTTTTGTTCCGAGTCTTATTTTGAAATTCCGCGTTCGTATTTGGAATTTTTGAGGGATTCCATGAAAAGACCGTTTTTAGTCATCTTTGACTTTTCTTGACTTTTAAGTCGTCTTTGACTTTTCCTTGACTTTTTAAAGTCGTCATTGACTTTTTCTTGACTTTTAAGTCGTCATAAACTTTTCTTGACTTTTAAGTCATCTTCGACTTTTCTCGACTTTTCAGTCAACTTTGACTTCCGTTGACTTTTTCCCGACTCGTCTCATAAGTATGAAGACCGAAATTTTATTTTAAAAAAATAATATTTTTGATTTATTTTTATTTAGATTTATTAAGATTTATCATAATTTAATATAATTATTTTGAATTTATTCGGAATTTAAAGAATAACGTTTACGGTTTTAACCGAACGTCATTTAACTATTTCCGACGCATCGTAATGCGCGCAACAAAATCGAAACTCGACTTTGGCATGAGTCACGCGCCCATGTCATCGTTTTCCACTCACGTTAGATATTTTAATTCTTTTGATTAAATTAATAAGAATATCTAAGATATTTTCAACTTTATCGATCAGTTAACGAAAATTACGCACATCGCTCAAAATCAGACCCGCTTTCTCTCCTATCCTCACGGTTTTTCTTCTCTCTTTGACCTTGATATTTTCTTTCTTTTCATTACAATAACATAATATCTTGATATTTAATTCAATTAACTTAATATCTAATTAATTACGGTAATATAATTATTATACCGGGTCAATTCTATAACAACAATTACAAAACCCAACTCACTATTTTGGCCTATATTTACACGGCACTCATCCACTCATTCCTACTCACAAACAACTTTTCATCTTTCAACAATTCAAATAAAGATCAAAATATCGCTTTCTTTAATCGTTCTTCGTGTTCTTCGCCGTTCATCATTTGTTCTTCATCGTTCTTGAGCAAAACCTTCATAAAATCTTCATTTCTTAATTAAATCCATCCTAACTTATATTTCTAAGATCTCCTCCTCGCTCTACATCTTCTAGTACGGTTTTATTTCAATTCCGTCAAGATCGTTTTCAAAAACTTTAAATTATGGAAAATCATATTTAAGTTCTAATAATGTTTTCTTGTCATTTCTTATAGGGGAAGATTTTGAAGACG
>JAIUZE010005683.1:0-10809 GCA_022085475.1 Heliosperma pusillum
ACGATAAGGCTCCTAATCTAAACATGGCCAGATTCTCGGAATCACATTTTCCGATTCGATATGCGATCACGTTTCGCACCCAAGACTCGGGCTTAAATAATAATAAATGCCGAGTACCCACATTCTCGGTAGATCAATTCACGAAAGAGGCGGAAAACGAGCTCAAGCCACATACCATGCGGTACGCTACATGCAAATAACACCACCTCGCAAGTATACAACATTTGACGGCCGGGTCGAACAACGCATAGCGTTCAACTCCCAACAACGTCGTCATATGCCCACTAACACATGCATTTAAGCAGTAGGATACCTATCCGTTCCGACATTCCAGCCTTACGAACGGGAAGGTAGCCAAGGGAATGAGAGTACAAAGCACAAGACAAAACCGTGCTCAAACCGTATCATTTGTAAAAACCGACTCAAAGTGGGACATAGCAAAAACCGTCACAAAACATGTGATACATGCGAATAAGATATCATAAATCCAAAACATGAATCAATACATGATACCCAAGCATTAGACCAAGTTTAAGAAGCATAATAAGTAAGAAACATAGATAACTCTCCAAAACAACAAGTTTGGAAACTAACTTAAACAAAGGTTCACTTCAAACTGTTATAACTAGAGTTCTAGATATGGGAATGCAGAAATTCCAAGTCGAGATGATAGCTTATCCTCTTACGGTTCCAACGAGTGGTCACAAGACCAAAACAAGTAAGTAACGAAGGAGATATGAGCATTCTACCAAAAAGGGTCAGTGCAGTGAAACTGCACAAGTCACGACCGTGACTTGTATTTCACGACCGTGAGATATGTTACCAATTCACCCGTGAGCCTTCTTAACGACCACATATTTACATTACAATCATTTCTTATTTGAACGGAATACTAAAATTACATTAAGAGACTTCTTAACGACCACATATTTACTCATCTTCTAGAGTAGTTGATCTTCTATTATACAATTCGTTTTCCTTTACTTCTCCTCTCTTTATCTGCTGAATGAAAACCCACTGTAAATAAATTTTCAATTCCACCACAATAATATTTTCAAGTCAAGATCTAAATAGAAATTAACATGCATATTAATAATTTAAAAGAAAAATACTTGGAACTTAAAATCTTAAATATTAGAATCTATAAATATTATAAAAAGACAAACTAACGACACAACATCATGACACGTAGGAATACTCACCTAGCCAAACTAGCCACGTCAGCACCTTTCTATGCTAATAGTTTCTCCTTTTCCTTAATTATCACCATTAAGATTACAATAACTAGCACTACATTGAAATTCTTCATTTGGTTAAATATTTACTTTATTTATACGTTTCATCTCCCCGCCTCTATGCTTTTCATATTCCCACGTTCACTTAACGTGTTTCATTTATTCAACCTTTCATCTTCATCTTAATGAATGTAACATTATATTGTTGATTACATGAAGTATATAATCTCTTTATTTCCTGATTTAATCTTTCTCCCATGAGTCCCATCTCTCTATCTCAATTTTATTTCTACCTTTTATTACATTTTGTAATTTTTGTATTTGAGTTTAGCTATGTGTAAGGAATCAAGGATTGTTCCAATTTTCATTATCCTCTGAAGCTACGAAATAGTTTTTCTATTTTGTATGTTGCTGAGCACGGAGTACATATATGAAGAAATGTGTTATGCGTATTGTAGATATGTCATATGGGTGAACATAGGAAGATGCATATATATGTTGGGTTACATATTTGTTTGATATTAAATTAAATTTCATTTCATTTATAGGATTGTGATTTATCATGTTTGAAATATTTGTTTTTGTATCGTACTCCACTGCTCCGTAAGTCATTCCTTCAATCCTTTTTCTTATCAATCACTTTATAAATTATAATAAATTCATTTTCGACATTATTATTAAATTTCAATGATACTTGTGAGTTCCCATATATCCCCAGTTATACATTTGAAATTTTGAATAGATAGAAAGAAGAGTTTTTTGTGTGGTTAAAATAGATAGAAATGGGATGAGGCAGGCGATGGATGAGGTCGTCAACAATTTAGGAAGTAGAATTCATACAAAACCGAAAAAGTGAAGGATCATTCTGAAGTGCAGAGATAAGTGTCAACCTGCCGAGGGTCTGAAGCGCAGTTAACACGAAATGCATTTCCGAGTGCGGTAGCGTTCCTCGCCTTGGTTTGAAACACTATCATGTGCCCCGTGCCCGTCCCACAAAACTACTGTCAAGGGATTATTTTCAGTTGTTTTAAGTTGGTTTAGTGTTGGCACTCTATAACTTAATACTTGACGTTTACTACAGTGTATTTTGGGCAAAGAAAATCATAATTTTCACGAGTGACTTGAATTAAAATTGACTACAATTTTGCTTTGCTAAAAAGAAACTTATCATCCTAATTTTAATTTAATTGCACATTTTTAATGCTGGGTCAATTGAGTTGTTATGAAAAACCTTTCATGAATATTTTTGCACGAAAAAGTCGGGTGTACATGGTGAAAAAGACGGTTAAAGTGTCGTATTGAAGACCACTCAAAAGGCAATGTTACCTTTGGTCTGGATGAGAGGGAGTAAGAATATGAAGCTGGTGAAATGTTGACAATTTGTACGTCATTTAACAAGAAGTATAGTTCAATAAGAAAACTCAAGATATTTTAAACATATCTCGAGTTAAAGACGACGCAAAATCTGCACACAATAAGTTTAACGCTAAGGTTCATAAGTTATTTTATACACGGTTTAACAAGTTTAACAAGAAACTCAATAAATATAATTAGTTATACATGTCACAAGTAGTATAACTTTTCTATAGGGAATATGAGTTGAAGAAAACAAAAATATATACGTATGTCTATTCACCCTAATTATAACTTGCTTATTTTACATGATACTAGAAATACAATAATTTCCAACCCCATAACTTAATATAGCATTACAAAAAAAAAATTTCAATTTCAAAGTAAATAAAATAAGAGGCGCATGACCATCCCGTGCATTGCACGGGGTTTAAAACTAGTTACCTGACGGGGCTTTTTAACGGTGTCGCTAATCCCGCTAATTAGCTACAATCAAATAACGATTTATAATTCCTAGACCAACACAAACTATCTCAAATAAGGTAGTAGAATGGTAAGAATAGGGTCGAACCCAAGAGAAGACGGTATTAGCTAAATTAAACTAATCTAGACTCTTGCAAAATATCAATTAACAAAACTAGTTACTCTAATCACAAATTAAGATACTAATTACTAATTAAGACACTAATTAAAACAAAGGCTTGAATTAGTTATAAACTATGATATTCACAATGGGAAAACATGTAGGAAAACATAGATGGGGGAATTTGGGTAAAAAGATGAGTTAACTTGAAACATGAAATTCTAGTCTAGACACTTGCACAAACACCTTCTATGCAATTAATCAAATATGAGAGAAATACTTAGTGCAATTATCCCAAGTAACACAACAATTAGCAAAGATGACTCCTTTATACCTCTCCTCTTATTTATCTAATACTACCTCCTAAGAAATAGTCAACATGAATTAAACCACCCAAGATTGACCCTTTACAACTTAATCAACACTTATTAAAACATAAGCATAATTAAAGGAGTAAGCTTTAAGTATTAAACCAAAGGATTAAGCTAGAATCATGCAATTCAACACTAAACCATGTAAAAATCACACAACATATAATTTATCACCCAAAAGACTCTAACTTTAAACCAAAGTTGAACTCTTTCAAGTTTACTTCACACATTCAAGTATAGGTTGACAATTCCTACCAAGAACAAGCATTCATTAAGCAAATAAAATGTCAAGCTAGTCAAACCAAACATTCATCCACTCAACATGAAAGATTAACACAAACAAATTATATTAAATAAGAAAGAAGAGGATTAGAGAGTCATACAATGCTAAAGGTGTGAACTTGTTCAAATTACACCAAGTAATGAAGAGATTAGCTACCCATAATCCTTATATTACAACCCATGTCTAAGTTCAAACCAATTACAAAAGCCAAAATGAAGAACAAACTAGAGAGAATTCTAAGGAAAAATGTGTTGTTCAATGTTGTATGCTAAGTTGTTGTGTCTCTCTGTTCAGTTTTCTTCTTATATACCCTTGGTCCGCAAACCTAGGGGCCTTGAAAAATGGGCTTTCAAAAGACAAGACGGAGAAATGAAGAACAATCGCGCTGAGACTTGGACGCTGGCAGCGTCCTACGACGCTGGCAGCGTCGTGGTGACGCTGGCAGCGTCCCCTGACGCTGGCAGCGTCTCGTGCTGCCAGTCTTCCCTTTGCTTTTCCTTCTTGACTTTCGTTGACCCTTGGATTTTTGGCCCCGCCTTGACTTCCATTGACCCATTGGGTTTGATCTTCTTGCCTTGATGATTCATTACTAGCCCACTCCAATTTCCGGGTTTTGGGTCTCGGGTTTCGGGTTTGACTTTCGTTGACTTCCGGGTTTGACTCTCAAAATTGACTAAAATTACTAAATAACAACATTATTACAAAGACTAAGGTTAACATAAAACAACGCTAATGACCCGTAAAAAGTAAAACAAATGACCCTAATAAATACTACTAGACACAACACAATTTGGTGTTGTCATTACCTTTAATTAGATGAAGGAGGGTGAGATTCTACGGATGTTGGGATCCATTGGATTTTTGTGGCATTGGATTTATTGAGAAAAGATGAACGGAAAATGATGGATTTGATTTAGTTAGAAAAGATGAAGGGGTTTGGTGGGAAAATATGAGGGAAAATAAGGATGTAAAGGAGGTGGGATATGGGATGTGAGGGATCTGAGGAGGTGGGATAGTAGGGACTAGGGAGGTAAGATCCTTTTTTTTGTCAGCCAAAATGTCAACCGAAATCAGTAGCTAAATTGGCTATTGATTTCATTAGCTAAAATGGCTATTAATTTCAGTAGCCAAAATTGGCGACTGATTTGTCCCGAAATTGACGACTGGTTTCAGTAGCCAAATTGGCGACTGGTTTTAGTAGTTAAATTGGCGACTGGTTTCGGTAGTCAATTTTGGCGACAGAATTCGGTCGCGACTTTATTTTCAGTCGCCAATATCAGTTATAGTACGGATTTGTGTAGTCGCCAATTAGGCGACTAATATCAGTCGCCCGATGGAATATTTCAGTCGTCAATTTGTGACTGATTTGTGCAGTCGCCAGTTATGGTCGCCCGAAACCAAAATTCTTGTAGTGTAGGAATGGTTCTTTTGAGATCCACCCCTCCTACATTAATTTCATGGAGTGCAACACTTTTGGGGGAGCTTCTAATGAAGACCCGGATTTGCACGTGGAGATATTTACTAACTACTGTTGCTCCATTCCAGTTACTGCCAGGGTAACACAAAACCCAGTAAAGGAAGTGCTATCTCCTTTTTCCCTTGTGAGATAGCGCGAGGGAGTGGTTTCGTGATCTAGATCATGAAGCGGCTAATGTTAGTGACTGGAACTCACTGGCCCTTGCATTCTACAAGAGGTATTATCCACGACAACGAACCAATGCCTTGAGAGGGCAATTTACAAGCTTCAAATAATTACCCACTCAAGAATTCAATGAAGCGTGAGTTAGATTTAAAAAGCTTGTTCGATCGTTTCCTCATCACGGGTTCAAAGTGTGGTTTCTTTGCAACCAATTCTATAACGGGTGATCATACAACACTCCTCGATGCTGCTTCTAATGGCCGATTTCAAAACAACATGGATGATGATAAGGCCTGGAACACCACAGAGGAGATGGCTAAGCATACCGCTGAGTAAGATAACATAAGTTTAAGCGTGAGAAAAGTTAGTAGTGATAATAGTGTCATAGTGTAATACTCCGTATTTCTGTGTACTTGGCACTCAGCCGAGTAGACTCTACTCGACCAAGTAGATTGATCTGTCGTTTGAAATAGCTTTCTATTCTGGTTTACTCGGCCGAGTAAGGTAGGCACTCGACCGAGTAAGTGGTACTCGACCGAGTACATGTGGTACTCGATTGAGTACCGTGGAGTTCGAAATTAAGTCGGACGGTTGATTAAGGCTTAATAAAAGGGTTTTTTTTTTCATAACTCAGTTTACGCTTTCATAATTACAAACCCTAGTCTCTCAAACTCTCTCTAATTCCTCAAGAACAACCTTTAATCATCTCGTGCCGGATCCGATCTTTCGCTATCTTGCTTGATTGTTTTGGTAAGTATTCTTGTTTGTGATTCGTTTGTGTTATAATTGTAATAACCCTAATTGATTTGGGGGGAAAGGGGAACAAGGGTTAGTATTTATTATGTTAATTGCATGTTTATGGTAAGGAATTCATAAAAGAAGATTGTTGATAGAATGATTGTGATTTGTTGCGGATTTGCGAAAAGTTATGGTTTCTGATAAGGGTAAAGTCGTATCCCCTAAATCAAAATAAATCCTAACTCAATACTAACTAATAGTCAGTGGTACGTAAGGTATCGAATCCACAGGGAGGCGGTAAAAGTCTATTTTCTATTAACTAAGTCCGTCTTAAAGGTAACAGTTTTTTGATGTTTGATTTGATTAGCTATAACTAATTGCAATAAGGTAAAAGACGAATTCAATAGGATTAAAAGTGTAGGGATTGGGTTCACTAGAATGTTATCCGGGGAAGGAATTTAATCAATTAAAAGGTCAATCTATTTGCCTAAGGGCATAAGATCGGTCGACTCAATTATTCCCTTTAGATCTAAGTCTAACATGCGGTCGCTATCATTAAACTTATTCTATTCGATTGCGTAGCCTATATTAGTCTTGACCCGGTCGATGAAAATCCTAATATGCGATACTAGTTAATTAATTCTGGCCAAAATCAATATACTATATTTAAAACAACAATCAAAAGACAACCATATGATTTACCTAACAATTAATCAAGTAATCCCCCTTATAACATCCTAGATCCCCTTTAACCCTAGATTAAAGGATTAGCTACTCATAATATCTAAACTAACAACAACGATAAAGGAAGCAAACATGATTAACAATATATGAAAGATGAACAAGGGATAATTAAAGATCTAGTGATAAATAATTGAATAACAAAAGAACATTAGTAAAATACCGATTACAAGTTGAACTGAAAGGAACGATGTTCTTGAAATAACCCTAATAGTAATATAATAATAATAAATCTCAACTTTTCTAAGAGTTCTAAAGTAATAATAAAGCATCAGAAACAATAAGGGACGACTTTTCTATTTATATTACAAAATAAACAGACCTAAAGAAAGTTTAAGAAAACTCTCCGTCTTACAAACACTCGATCGAGTATTGGTGCACTCGATCGAGTGACCGCGGTATTCTCAGCTTTGCGCACTAACTTTCAAACGGCTGTCATTTCTTCGTTACATATCGGAATTCAATGTGTGACCTATCATTGGAAAGCTAAGAGACATATGTTTCTTTTTCATTTTGAATCAGCTTGGTAAGAGTTGTAGAACCTAAGATATTCAAGTTTGAAGTTGACACTTATGCAAGCAACCATTCTTTCTTCTCGCTTTACATTTGTTTGGTCTTTCCAACTAATTTCTTTGACATTTTTTCTTGTTTCTTTCTTGTTCTGCATGTTAAGAAAAAATTTTCAAATGTCGAGTCCATTCTCTTTGCAACGAATCCAATGCATCTGAATCGCACCAAATCTACATAATAGCACACAAAAGCGAGAGTATCGACATTCTAACATATAACGGCATCTAATCATATAATTAAGCACAAAACCATGACAAAAATGACTAAGGGGAGGCATAAACATGTATAGAATTATGACTCATTAAACTCCCCCAAACCATTCGAATACTTTATGCCATGTCAAGACACAAAGTAATGACATGGACACTAAGAACCCGTTAACCTTAGCATTCTATGTCTAGAATGACTCTCGTGGATGCCAATGAACACGGATATTCACAGAGATCTGGAGTAAGTGGTGAGGGTACGTATTAGGAAGCTCTTTAATCGAACACCTAATCCCGCCCGCCTAAATTCTAAATTCTAACTTCCTAATACGTACCCTCACCCCTTACTCTAGAACTTTGTGAACATCCGTGTTCATTGGCATCCACGAGAGTCATTCTAGACATAGAATGCTAAGGGTAACGAGTTCTTGGTGTTCATGTCATTACTTTGTGTCTTGACATGGCATAAAGTATTCGAACGGTTCCAACTTCCCACAAAAGTTGGTGGCGACTCCACAAATGCATATTTCTACGCTTGTCCCTCGTTTCTCCATCCGTGGTTCCCCGTGCACCACTGTTTAGAAAGGATCGCGAATCCGTGTATCACAGTTTGGCGACTCAGCTGGGGATTATACACTTACGTGTTACCCAGGGTGAAACCTGAACAAGGTTAGAGAATAGTATGTAGGAGAGAGTTGTCGGTTTTCATTACTCGACCTTCATAGGTCGTTTTATTTGGCCTTCCTAGGCCTAACCCAACCCTTTAGACAAATCGTCTTGTCTGGACGGTCCAAATTCTGATATGGGCCTAAGGATGGATAGCAAATGACATCTACCATACCACGGTGTATACTCATGTTAGAACCAAGGGCTTTCACTCCTCGAGGAAATGGACTAGGAATCGGCCTTAATCATGTTTGGCGCGGACCTCTCCATCGACCTTGAGTTTGATTGCTTGGTAAGGCTGATGATCATTATTTATTCACATAATTTATGCTTCCCTTAGACACATAAGACTCGATTTATCGTCTTTCCTTGCTTGTTTCTATGCTATTTTAGCTAGAATATCGATTCTGCCGCTTCTATTATGTTTTAATGCAGATTGGATGCATTTGGAGCTTTTTTAGTTAGTATGGAGCATGGCGGAGTCGGTTCGTAGAAATTTTGGCACGAGAATCGAGAGCAATGGAGAAGAAATGAAGAAAAACGAAGAAACAAGCCATCTGAAGGAATGCTCGATCGAGCAACACTGCCTTGCTCGATCGAGTCGGGCTGAATGTGACAACCCTCGCGAATGCGGAAATAAAACATAACAAGCACGTGATTTATATAGCGGAAAATACGATGTTTTTAAAGCTTTTTACATGCGAATAGAAAGGTACGAGGAATGTCAATAATTACAAACCAAAGTATAAAATACTACAAGAGACGTAGTCTCTCAAAATGTTATCAAATAACAAAGTGATTAGCAAACTAGCTAAATAACGTCTAGAGGTGAATCACCCAGGCTAACGCCCGCTAGCTCACACCCGAACTCAAAATACCACAGCAAAAAGCCATCCAATCAAGCAACCTGTTCATCCATGAAAAACATGAACGCCACAGTCAGTGGGGAGTAACTCCGGGTTCTCCCAGCCATATCACATTAAAAGTACATAAACGGAAATACAAAAGTAGAGCATGCATATATATATATATATATATAGAATTAGGATCATGTGAGTCCACCCTATCTTTTTGAGTCCGTGAGTCCAGGATACAATATCACAAGTTATACTAAACAGTATCACGGGTTATACTATACAATATCACACCACTGAACATAAATTTCGCCCACTATTACTAACCTTTTTTTCGCATGCTTTTTTCACACCAATTGATTCCGGTATCGAAGCTCCAACAAACACCATCATTCTCTCGCCCTTGCATGCCGGAAAGTCATTATTATCGGCGTTTCACAGGAGTTTATTGCACATAGCTTCTTTTATCCTAATTCTTCTCTAGTTAGCATTGCCTCCGGCATTCTTCTTCATAACCAACGACGAGACCCCTATTTTAGCGATGACATTTAAAATTGTTTATTGTGATTGGTGGTGGTGTGAGCTCCGAGTAGGAGTAATGTGTATGGGTGGAGGAATATGGAGATTGTAAATAAAACATTGGATAAATAAGGGGTGATGGCAATGGTGGATAAATGTTTGTTTGTGTCATCTATATGCTTGGATTGTCATCGGTATTGGTGGGTGGGTGGTCGTCGTCAACGGCGAGTAGTATGACATAAAATATTTTTAACCCTTTTGTGCTGTTTTTTTTTTCGTGATACTGTTTTGTATTACCAGTGGTATTGTTTTGTATAATCTTTGATATTGTTTAGCTGGACTCACGGACTCAAATATTTAGGTGGACTCACCGGATCCTACCTCTCTCTCTCTCTCTCTCTATATATATATATATATATATATATATATATATATATATATATATACTTATGAAATACGATAAGAATAAATAGGTAATTCAATATATAAAGTATCGGTACATGAAGTGCAAATCCGTAACCATCATGCTATAGATAGACACGGGGAAGACACTCTTAGGCAACCATATACACTCACTAGGGCTTGCATCTCACCGTTAGCGGCATAAGTTTGATAAGATTGAGACTCGACAAACAAACCATGCCAAGTCATCCAAAGATCACGAATAAACCAATCATATACCCATCCATTCAAACGTACAATATGTTGACGACATCTATCACGGTAAATGACACGCACTAGCATCGTGTACATGGCAAGAATGATTAAAATCGCATCCACGGGATAATCATTTCCCTGAACGCATACACGATTAACATTTCGTATATGTAGACTAATTTCCTTCTGGTAGGACGAGGATATAAATACCCGGTCCTAGTCTAAACCTGGCCAGACTCTCGGAATAAACCATTTTCCGATTCGACAAGCGATGACATTTTGCATCCAAGACTCGGTCAATCATAGACGCCGAGTACCCCAAATTCGGTCAACCTTCACGAAAGAGGCGGAAAAGAGCACAAGCCTCATAACAAGCGGTACGCTACATGCAATG